>JABWTJ010000743.1:328355-611228 GCA_016801875.1 Solanum sitiens
TCATCAAGCCTTCTTTTATACCAAGGCATCACCAATCTCATTACTTTAGTTCATCAAGCCTTTTTTTATACCAAGGCATCATCAATAACAAGGTGAATTAGGGTTTCTTCAAGATTTTGGATTCAAAGCTTCATTAAGCTTATTTTATCACAAACACATAATCACATTCATGAAAGCATAAGATTAAGCATATAGAAGGGTTTACAATACTACCAATACATATCATTCACTAGTAAGAGTTTACTACAAATAGTATCAACCATAACCTACCTTCACCAAGGATCCTTGATCAAACAAGCAATCTCTCAAGCTTCTTGGTTCCTCTTGGTTGTCTCTCTCTATAGATCGTTCCTCTCTCTCCTTGTTCTCTCTATTTTTTCCTTCTCCCAAACTCTCTCTCTTTTCCCTAATTTAGCATCTAATTAGGTATAAAGATGAGGAAACCACCCACTAAATAACTCAAGGTCATCTCTTTACACCCCCAAGGATTTGAGTTTTTAACATTGACCCACTAAAAATTTATAATTATAGCAAGAATAGTCCAAAACTCCCCTTTAAAACTTACCCAGAAATTTGACCCAGACTGGGATTACGCAACCTGTGACGGTCCGTCGTGCATACGACGGTCCGTCCTGCACTTCCGTCACGACGGACAGAGAATTGCTCTCAGTACCCAATTCTCAAGAGTTGAAGTGTTTTGAAACGGAACCTCACAACGGTCCGTCATGTCTGTGACGGTCCGTCCTGCAGGTCCGTCACAAACTTCAGAGAATTGCTCTCAGTACCCAATTCTCAAGAGTTGAAGTGTTTTGAAATGGAACCTCACAACGGTCCGTCATGTCTGTGACGGTCCGTCCTGCAGGTCCGTCACAGACTTCAGAGAATTGATTTCAGCACTCAAATATAAGAATTCCAAGTGTTTGGAACGAGACACCCTCGACGGTCCGTCGTGCCCATGACGGTCCGTCGTTGGATACGTCGTCTCAGACAGTTTTCCAGAAATAAAATCTGCTGCTCAAAACGACTAAGCAGGTCGTTACATAGTCCAATATTATAAATTCAAAGTAGTCTTAAAATCACAAATTAAAAGTACTCCTACAATTCAAAAATCAAACTAGCCAGTGCTAAAATGCCAAATTCAAATTATTAGTAGTCCTAAAATCTTATATTTCAAGTTCAAGTTCTATGTACAACTTTCAAATAAATTTAAAGTGCTAAGTTCTAATTAAGTTCAAGTTCTAAGTTCAACTTTACGTTCTAATTTCAAGTTCAAGTCTATGTTCAACTTCAAATTCTAAGTTCAAGTTCAAGTTCTAAGTTGAAATTCAAGCTATAAGATCAAGTTCAAGAAAAGTTATTGATATCTAAATCCAACAATTAGTTATAGATATTTAAGTTTTAATTCAAAAAAAAAAAGATCATCTAATCATAACACTTCTATAATTACTAATTTCTAACTTCAAATTGACACTTTACTAACTAACAATCAATATAATCCAAAAGAAATCTCAATTCAACCTCACATAACATATTATCAAGTTATACTAGTCCTAAAATCAAAAAGTCCTATTCTTTACTAACTAACAATCCCAATTCAAATGAATCCTAAAATCTAGTCCTAATTCTTCACTAACTAACAATCCCAATTCTTCACTAACTAACAATATCAATTCAAAATAACCCTAAAATAAAAATCTTTACTTCTCTATACCTAACTAACAATAGTCAAATGAAATTAACAATTGAATAAGGCAACCCCAAATTGCCAACAGATTTTACTAACAACTTAAGTTGGTTAGTATTCTACTAACAAATTATCAACATATATCTAACTGACGTATATTTTAAAACTTAACAACGAAATTCTAACAGATTACCAACCAAAATCTTACTAACTAAGTATTTTAGTTGGTAAATACGGCAGAAAAAATGGCGCCAAATTTAACAACATTCTATCAATGGATTACCAACTGAAATATTACTAATGTACACCTTTTGTTGGTAATATTACTGATGAAGTATATATCGGTTGGTAAATATGACCAAAACATAGTTTATTTAATTTATTAACATATTACCAATGAATTACTAACCAAACATTTACTACCGACTGGATTGTGTTGCTAAATTTACCAACCAAATATAAATATGTTGGTAAATTAGTAACGAAATGTAATTTGTTGGTAAACAAAACTTGCCAAACAATATCCAATTAGTTGGAAATTTTGCCGAAGCATAAAGATTGTAGTTAGTAAATTACTAACATCATTAAAATAGTTGGCAATATACAAACCGATCATTAATTCATTGATAAAATTTACCAACAAATTAATTATTAGTTGGTAATATTACATATGAATGTTTAGTTGAAAAATAACTATTACCAAATGTTATAGAATTTATTGGTAAATTAATAATTACTAACTTATATTTGAATAGTTGATAAATTTATCAGTTGAAGTTAAATTTTTGGTAAATAATCGTCTAGTGTTGAGACTTTCATATTCAGTTTGTGTCGTTAGGCGTTTTAACTTTTCACTTTTAGTCAAAACTTTCCTTTGGACAAACATTTTTTTTTTTTTGTAAAAGTGCTAAGATTAAAACTATGTTAGTGTCATTAGTTTCGAAAGATCATTTTTTATCTAACAAAAAGGTTGGTTCAAAATATGACTTTGGTCAATATTTTTGTAAACGTTCTCATATGAAAATTTTGTCACCATAATTAAATCCTCATTTTATCTAATAGGATGGTTGGTTCGGATATTGAGTTTATCATTTTTAGTGTATGCCTTTAGGTGTTTGAACTTATAAATTTTGGCCCCAATTTAATTCGGTCAATATATTTAATAAACGTGTTCAGATTAAAAAATTTCAGTTCAGTTGAAGGTCATTTTTCATGAAATAAGATAGGGGGTTCGGGTTTTGAGGCTTCGGTTTATAGTTTGTTCCGTTAGACATTTTAGCTTTTAAATTTTGGCCAAAATTTCACTTTAGTCAATAATTTTGGTAATCGTGCTCGAATAAAAATTTTGTCACCGCGTTTAGCCATACAACTTCAGGTTTGGTCTCATAGGATGGTTGGCTCGGGTTTTGAGACTTTTATTTCCAGTTTGTATCGTTAAGCGTTTTGACTTTTAACTTTTTGCTAAAATTTGAATTTGGTCAATTTTTTTGAGAAACATGCTCAAATTTTGAATTTCGTTAGCGCAGTTAGCTCTAGAATGTCATTTTTTGTCTTATATGTATGTTGGTTTGGATTTTGAAGTTTTCATAATAAGTTTATACCTTAGACGTTTTAACTTTTAACTTTTGGACAACATTTAACTTTGCTTAACATTTTTTGTAAACGTACTCTGATGAGAATTTTGTCAGCGCAATAAGCTTTCAGAAGATAATTTTTATATCTAATAGGATGGTTGGTTCAGGTTTTGAGGCTTTCATTTTCGATTTGTGTTGTTAGGCATTTTAACTTTTATGTTTTGGCCAAGAATTTAGTTTTGGTCAATATTTTTTATAAACGTGCTCAAATTTAATTTTGATATAATAATGTGTCATATTGAGATTAGCTTAACTTTTTATCATAGATTTTTCATTCAAATATGATCTGTAAAATTGATATTGATATTTTTGGATTTATATTTGTGCTCTTGGATTTTTAAATGCAATATATTAATAAACATTTTACTATTGAATAAACATTTATTTTATAATATTTTGAACATATTGTCAATCAATTACTAACATAACATTAAATTTGAATGATATATTAGCATACAAACTAAAAATCAATTAGAAAAATAAATAATCCTATTAACGTATTAAAAATTTATTACCAACAAGGGTTGTAGTGGCGTGGTAAGTACTCTTCATTCTTAATCAAGAGGTCTCGGGTTTGATTCCCCTTGTGTACGGAGTTGCGTTTGTAGGGAGAAGTTTGCTTTACTCCCAATGGACAACCCAGCCTGAATCTGGATATAGTCGGGCTCCAATGTGGGTGTCGGACACCGTATGGGAAACTAAAAAAATGTATATTTATTGGTAAATTACCAATATAAATTTTCTGTTCCTAAAATTCCAAACCAACGGAATCAAATAATGAAGAAAATAATTTACTAACTTCTTTTCAATTCTTTAGTAAAGGTACTAATGATATACTAACTACAAATTAGTTGGTGAATTGATCAACGGAAATTTCATGGTCATGTTTCATTATTTTGTAACAACATTTTTGGGTGTTTACCAACTGATTTTTGGTTGATATGTTTACCAAAAAATTAAAATCGGGTGGTAATATTTTGTGACAAGCTTTTGAGCAACGAATTAATTTAAATTGGCATTTAGTTGGTAAGTCAATTTTCCAACCGATTTGATCAATTTACCAACAAATATTTTTGTTCGTAATTGAGATTCCTTTTGTAGTGACCCAACAAAAGAAACAATTATCTACTAACAAACAATTAATTATAATAACTAGAATTGAAAAATAAATTTAAACTTACCTTAACAAATTAGGAGAGGCAGCAACCGTACACTGCAAGGGTGGAACCGGCGATAATGACGGTGGTGACGAAGGAGAAGGGGACGACGACAACGACGGGGATAGAACAAGGAAGGGCGGTGATGAGGACGGGGACTGGGACGGGGACGGGGGCGGGGACGGGGACGGGGAATTGATAGAGGGAATGGGGGAGGGAATAAGGGTTGGGAGAGAGAGAGGAAAATGAGGAAAACCCGATCTATGTATCAGATATTTAATGAAAAGCGATGGACAACGTCTCTATGTCTGTCACTTTTATTTTAAAAATGTTTGACTAAATTTATGACCAAAAGCGATGGAGAAAGAGACATTGTCCGTCACTTTTTAAAAATAATTAACCAATTAATTTGACCAAAAAACGACGGAAATAGAGATGCTGTCCGTCGCTTTCTTAAAAAAATAATTAAACAAATAAAAGTAATAAAAAGCGACGGACGACTTGAATTCTTTTTTATTTATAATAATTCTTTTTAATAAAAAAAGACATATATATATATATATATATATATATATATATATATATATATATATATATATATATATATATATATATATATATATATATATATATATATATATGGCTCAATAATCCACAAAATAAAGCGACGGACAACGTGGAAAATGCCATCGCTTTTTGGAGCGACGTCGTCCGTCTCTTTTCTGTCTGTCATTTTTTTGCTGATTTTTAGTAGTGTAAGGACTCACCTGTAGTGACTTTCACACACAAAGTTGCTTCACTTTGACATCTACAAAAGCCAAGTTGGATGAGATGATTGTCCATCCTGTCATACCATGCCCTTGGGGCTTGTTTTAGGCCATACAAGGCCTTCATTTGGAGATAAACTTGATCCTGTTTTCCAGGAGTTGAGAAACCATTAGGTTTATCTACATAGATCTCTTTAGCAAGCAAACTATTCAAGAAAGGCAATTTGACATCAAGTTGATGAATCTGCCAGGAACTATGAGATACAAATGCAAGAATAAACTTGATTGTGTCATACATTTCTATAGGACCAAATGTTTCTTGGTAATTCACATGATATTTTTATGCGTATCCCTTCACCACCAATCTAGCCTTATGTTTGCAAATTGTTCCATCATGATTGATTTTTGTCTTGAAAATCCTTTTTACACTAATCACCTTGCGATTTCTAGGTCTGTCAACAAACTGCCATGTTCCGTTCTTCTCGATCTTGTCTAGTTCATCTTGCATAGCTTTCCCCGTGCCTGAAAGTCTTGTACTTCAGCATAGCTTGTTGGTTCATAGGTAACGAAGTTACACCGCTAATAGACATATTTTATGGATCGGGTTTCCCTCACTGGTACATCATCCACTGGTTCATATTCTGAAAGTTGAGGCTAATCTTTTGAAAACAAATCAGAATAAGAGGTCTTCTAATTTTTCTAATCCCAACTAGCTGTTTCATCAAACATCACTTCTCTAGTGAGAATTAGTTTTTCTAATTTTCTAACAGAAAATCATGTAACCTTTGGATGAACTATAGCCCATAAATATGCCTTTATGAGCCTTGTTGTCCAACTTACTCCTCTTTGTTTCTAGAACTCGATAATAACATATACACCCAAAGATTCTGAGATGGTGTACTGATGGTTTGTTCCCACACCAACCTTCATATGGAGTCATGTCCTGCAAGGTCTTAGTAGGCAATCTGTTCATCAAATATACAGAGGTATTGACTGCCTCCACCGAAAACTAATTTGAGATCTTTCTTTCGAGCAAAAGACATTTTGCCATCTCCAATTATTGTCATGTTGTTCCTTTCAGACATGCCATTTTTGTGTGGGGTGTATGTTAATATCAATTGGTGTCCAATACCGGTGCTAGCTATTACAAAATTCCCCAAATTGAGAACATCTCCTCCATTGTCAGACCTTAAAGCCTTAATACGAAGATTACATTGATTTTCTACTAAAGCTTTAAATTGTTTAAAAACATCAAAAACTTGACTCTTTAGTCTTATGAAATAAATCCAACACATTCTGGTGTAGTCCTCAATAAAGAGGAGAAAGTATTTATTACCACTCGGTGAATATGTTTTCATTTCGCCGCAAACATCCATATGAATAGGCTGAAGTTTCTGGTTAGCTCTCCATACTTGATTTTCTTGAAATGAAAATTTTGTTTGCTTTCCTTGTTATCAAGTTTCACAAACTTGAGCATTAAAAGAAATTCATGCATATTTTCCACTAGCTCTTTCTTTTTCATCTCTGCAATGCTTCTGAAATTGAAGTGACCAAACCTTTTGTGCCATAGGTTTGTACATGTTTGTGAAGTAATAGGGTAAGCCTGCTCAGTTATTTTCTCCCAATCAACTGAAAACATTTTTTTGCTCATCTTGACATAAAATAACTCTACTCCAGAAGGGTCACAAACAACACATTCAGATTCTTAAAATGTAGGGAATGATTTTTTTAAACATTTGTCCAACACAAAACAAATTTTCACTCATATTAGGTGTGTACAAAACATCAGGAATAGTATTGATACGTGATATTGTTGAGATACAAATTATACCTCTACCTTTGACTTCTACTTCCTCGTTGTTTCCCACTTTTACTTTAGATTTCTAAGTATCATTGAGGATTTCGAACAATTCACAATCATAGCACAAGTGATGTGTGCAAACCACTGTCAAGAAGCCATGAATCAGAGGATTCGTTGATTGAAAAGTATGAAACTGCAAAGATTTGATCCTCATGTGCATCTGCAGTTTCTGCTACTTGTTCTTGCAAAAGACGAGAGGCCTTTACTCTTGATTTGAAGACCTTGGATATGTGTCCCATCTGCTTACAAGTTCCTCATATAACATCGACTCTCCACCAACAGTCCTTCTCCAGATGTGTATTTCTTTTACAATGTTTGCACGGAGGGAACTTCTGCTTCACATATACATTATTGTTTCCTCCATCATGCTTGCCCTTATTATTCTGGTTGAATTGTTTCTTTCCTTTTTGCTATTGTACAGAGAAAACTTCTTCAGTAAAATTTTCCAGTCTCATAGTCCTTTGATTTTGTGCTTGAAGAGCACTCATTAGTTCACCTAATGAAAGTTTGCCCAGGTCCTTGGATTCTTTAAGAAAGGAAATCTCATATTCAAACCCCTCAGGAAGAGTCACAAGAACTATCTCCACAATTTTTTTGTCTGTAAATTATTCACCAAGAAGTCAAATGTTAATAACATTTAACGAGATTCGATCAACATACTTACTGATAGTTTCATCCTCCTGCATATTCAATGACTCAAACTCTCTTTTCAGGTTCAACACTTTCATTTGACGTGTTCTATCACTGTCTTAATATTCTTCTTTCAACCTATCCCTAATCTCTTTTATAGTTTTGTGATTACCGTGGTTTCACAGCACTTTCAATGCATTTTGCTTAAAAGTTATGTGTTTCTATACCCTTTTTGTAGTAGTTTTAATAAGTTTTGTGTTTGTTTTACGGGAAAGATGTCCAGGTAGAAAAATGAGAAAACAACTGAAAAAGTGCAGAACAGGACCTATGGAGGCCATCGACAGTCCGTTGTTTGATCGACGAACTATAGTTGGGACCGTAGATGAGCAACTCAGGACTTTGGAGAAAATTCGGGGAAATCTGACCAAGTGTGGAACTAAGGGAGGGAACCACGGTCCGTCGATTAATTGACGGACCGTACTAGTGGACCATATATGCATCGACGGATCATGTTGTTTGTCCGTCGGTTGCTCTGAGAAGGTGCCATTAAAAAAGGAAAAAATATTCTAAGTCCTGACCGACGGAAAAGTCTACGGACCGTCGATTCAGTTAATTCATAGATTGAAGTCACGTCAATTGAACAACCTTTCCTTATTTTAATTCCTTTTTCTTTGATACTACGATTTCTACAAATAGGGCATTAAAACCTTGTTTTTGGGGTTAACTACTCTGATTATTGTTTTTTGTGTTGGAGATTGTTGGTTGCAAACTTTGGGAAATTAATCAATTTCTAGATTTGGTTTGAAGGCTTTTGTTGCAATTTCAAGTTCGATTTCAGGGTTTCTTCTCTTTTTTAAGTAAGTTCATGATTTCTTCATTCAATATTATGAATTGTGATCTTGCTAGCATGGGTAAATAAATCCACAACTAGGATTTTGGGAAGCATGGGTAATTAATAAAGTAATCCTAGCAATTAAGCAATTCTTAAATATTGTTTGAATGTATTGATAATTTTTTTGCTTAGAAGTCTTTTAACAGTGGCCAACGTTAGAACTCGCCTTGTTGCTACTTGCCGGACCAAGGAGGTAAGTTAAAAAGAAAAGAATTATCAATATAGATTTAGTGCGATACTATCTAATAGGCAAGTGTCGATTGGTGCAAAATAATAAGTAAGCCCCAAATCGATTATGATGTCTAATATGAGGTAAAGGTAAGGGTTAGTAGTTTATACACACGTAGCCGGACAAGGGTAAGGAGTGAAATTATCTAGATGCCGGACGAAGGATTTAGAGATAGATAACTTACCACTTTACATATAAAACCTAGGAAAGAATTGTATTGCTAGGAATACGACGTTATGAACCTGTGGGAACACATATACCCTAGTTATTCTCACAACTTTATAAAAACTCAACATTTACTTTCTTTTACTTGTTAACTTAGACTGTTTAAGGAACTTATTTCATAAACCCCCCCTTTACTTACTTGCTTTTTGAAAGACATTGGATAAATAGACGTAATTGTGAATTAAAGTTAAGTCTAAATCATTTTCCTCGTGGGATCGACCCCAACCTACTAGTTGGTTTCTCTACTTGATTACGACCACTTATACCTCTTTAGAGAGGTGTAATTTGAGCGTATCAAATTTTGGCGCCGCTGCTGGGGAATCTGGCTTTTAGATTAACTATAAATTACATTATTGAAATTTAGTCAACGATTTCTTAATTTTACTTTTTGTTTTTCTTTTTGTTTTTTTTCAAGTCTATCTCTAGTGTATGCCAGGTACACGGAGCAGAGGACAACCACTCATTCCATTCGATCCCAAACTTAATCGAACCTTAAGAAGAATGGAGAATAAAGAGGTCCTAGCCAACCCTAATAGAGTGAATTTGAGTGATAGAGAAGGTCAAGAGCCTCCATTACCAGTTGAGGCACACAATAACGCACGAGTTGAGAACCAACTAGGAGAGGTTGTCATAATGCAACATCCAACAGCCTCACGACTTCAGGATTACTATAGGGGCAACGTGAACATTGATGAATCTGATGGATATTTTGTCCTACCCCCTCTGCCACATGGGCACACATTCGTGTTGATGAGTAGATTGATGCAGATGCTCACCGCGAAGGGTTTATTCTCGAGACTACCATTGGAGGACCCACATGCCCATATAGCTAAACTGAGGTCTGTGTGCAAAATTTGTGTGGGTAGACAAGATTTGGATTTGAATGTGATTGGGTTGAGAGTGTTTCCTCTATCACTGACAGGATATGCCTCCATATGGTTTACTGAGCTAACCTACAACTCCATCTACACTTGGGATCCGTTGATAGATGTGTTCTTACAGAGGTACTATCCGGTGTCAAAGAATCTCAACCACAAAGATAAGGTGAACAACTCTGTGTCATTACGTGGAGAGTCTATGAGTAGCTCTTGGGACAGGTTTACAGCGTTCGTGAGAGGCATCCTAAACCACCGCATTGATGATGAGTCGCTAAAAGAGTACTTCTACAAAGTTCAAGATGATAATAACAAAGTAGTGCTCGATACTATTGCGGGTTGTTCCTATGGAGAATGCATATATGCTGAGATTACAGAGAATTTGGAGAAGATATCTCGCAACAACAAGGCTTGGAGCACTAGAAAGTCGTACATTGGTAGAAAAACCTTTGCGGTTCAAGCCACAAATAACCCAGCTGCAGATAAGATTTGTGAAGAGATGGCGCAGATAAGAACTGAGCGAGGGTTGGTCTTCAAACATGTGAATAGAGGTGCACAGAAGGTAAATGCGGTGAACTATTTGACTAAACAACCACCGCCAGTAGATGAGTACTATTATGAAGAGGATGCATATGCCATGAATGAATAGACGGGGGTTTTTCGACCAAACGCCCAAGGCTCCAAGGTCAAGGAAACAAGGTCGTAACTATAGTAACTACAACCTAGAGGGTCAATATGTCCGATATGGGAAGAACAACCACGACAACAACATCAATCGAAATAACTATGGTAAGAGGAATGATCGGAGTGGGCCCTATGTTCCAACTCAAATCGGGAAGTATCTCCTAGGGATGGTGGAGGTAGTATGGCACGAGTTGAAGATATCTTGGTGAAGATAATGAGGAGGTTTGATGCTAGTGATGATAATTTCAAGGAGAAGATAGGTGACCTAGATAACATTGGACAAAAAAAGGATGCACATGCGATTTCGATTAAGCATTTTGAGTTACAGATAGCTAAGTTGTCTACTACTGTGAACCCACGTAAAACTGGCACTCTTCCTAGCAACACTATCCAGAATCCTAATAATGATGGGTATTACATGGTAGTCACTACTCGAGGGGGTAAGCAGACTATTGATCCACCTATGTCGTCTGTAGTAGAATGTGATATGGGAAAAAACGAAGAGGTAGTAGAAGCTAGTAGAGAGTTGGTGGAAAAAATGGTGAAAGAAGGAGAGGTATCTCAAAAAGTGGTCCCTATTCCTAGACCTCCACCACCAGTACCTCGGAGATTAGTGAAGAAGACGGAAGATGGTAAATACCAGCGATTTATCACTATGTTGAAATAACTTTCCATCAATGTCCCTTTGATAGAAGCTTTGGAACAAATACCTGGTTATGCTAAGTTTATGAAGGATATGGTGACTAAGAAGAGATTGGTGCGTTTTGAGGATGATGATAGAATGCATGTTATTGCTACAAGGTCTCTTGTGCAGAAGAAGGAAGATCCGAGCGCCTTCACTATCCCATGTACTATAGGGTTGCTACAATTTTCTAAGGCACTATGTAATCTTGGTGAGAGCATAAATCCTAGCCTCTTACCATTTATAAGAAGTTAGGATTAGGTGACCCAAAGCCTACTACGATGCCGTTACTGATGGCCGATCGAACTGTGAAGAGGACCATTGTTATACTCCATAATGTGCTTGTGAAAGTGGAGTCATTTATATTTTTGGCCGATTTTGTGATTCTTGACTGTGAGGTTGACTTTGAGGTCCCCATTATTCTAGGAAGACCATTTCTTGCCACTGGGCGTGCATTGGTCGACATGGAAAAGGGACAGATGAAATTTAGGTTAAATAATGAAGAAGCAACTTTCAGTATATGTAGGTCCATGAAGCAGTGTGGTGAGCTCCAAATGGTATCAACTCCAAATGATATCTGCTATATCCTACAGGGTTGAGAGTGTATCTGAGGTGAAAATTAATGAGCGACTAGGTGTTGAGGCACTAGCGGCAGTTATCATGAATTTTGACAGTGATGGTATTGAAGAGTATGGGTCTTTGGTGGCTGCACTTGAACAAAATGAATATCGGTCAAAGCCGAAGAAATTGGAGTTGGATATGAAGCATCGCGAGTCTCCACCTGCGAAACCATCTATTGAGGAGGCCCCAAATTTGGAGCTTAAGGCTCTACCACCTCATCTGAGGTATGTGTTCTTGGGTAGATATGACATTTTTCCAGTGATAATTGCAGCAGATTTGAATGGCCGAAAAGTAGAGGGCTTAGTTGAGGTATTGTAGAGGTTCAAACGAGCCATTGGTTGGACTATTGCAGACATTATTGGGATGCCCCCCGGCGTTTTTTCCCACAAAATCCAACTCATGGCCGATCACAAACAAAGTATTGAGCACCAAAGAAGGTTGAGTCCACCTATGCAAAAGGTAGTGAAAAAGGATATCATCAAGTGGTTGGATGCGGGAGTCATTTATCCTATTCGGAGTGTAGTTGAGTGTGTCTTGTTCAGTGTGTGCCTAACAAGGGTGGGATGACAATGGTACATATGATAGGAACGAGCTTGTTCCAATGCGGCCAATGACCGGATGGAGAGTTTGAATGGACTACCGGAAGTTGAATGCTTGGACTTAGAAGGACCATTTCCCCATGCCCTTTCTGGATCAGATATTAGACAGACTTGAAGACAAAGGGTGGTATTGTTTTCTTGATGGATAAAAAAAGACCACTTTCACTTGCCCTTATGGGACATTTTCCTTCAAAAGGATGTCGTTTGGGTTATGTAATGCACCGGCCACCTTCCAGCGTTCTATGATGCCGATTTTATCTGATACGATTTTTCTGTGGTGGGCGACTCCTTTGATCTGTGTTTGAGAAATTTGGTTGAGGTGCTCAAGAGATGTGACGATTGTAATCTGGTGCTAAATTGGGAGAAAGGCCACTTTATGGTGAACGAAGGTATAGTGTTCGGCCATCGCATCTTAGAGAAGGGAATAGAGGTTGATCGAGCTAAAGTAGAAGTGATAGAGATGCTTCCTCCACCCATCTTTGTAAAAGGTGTGAGAAGTTCTTGGACATGCTGGCTTTTACCGGAGGTTTATTAAGGATTTCTCGAAAACTGCACATCCTTTGTAAAACTGCTCTAGAAGGAATGTAAGTTCTATCTTAATGAATCCTGTCTGAAAGTGTTTGGAGAGTTGAAGGAGAATTTTGTGTCCGTGCCAATTATTATTTCACCATATTAGAGTGATCCATTTGAGGTGATGTGTGATTCAAGTGTGGTTGCAATTGGTGTGGTATTGGGACAGAGAACGGATAAACCCTTCACCCCATTTACTATGCCAATAAAACCCTAATGAAGCTCAGAAGAAATACACAGTAACTGAACAAGAACTTCTTGCGGTGGTGTTTGCATTCAAAAAAATTCGCTCCTATTTGCTTCGCACGAGGGTCATAGTGCATACAGACGATTCCGTTTTGAGGTATTTGATGGCAAAGAAGGATGTGAAGTATAGGTTGATGCGATGGGTATTATTGCTGCAAGAGTTTGATTTTGACGTAAAAGATAGAAAGGGAACTGAGAATCAAGTTGCCAATCACTTGTATAGATTAGAGGATGAAGCTACGCGTAAATTGGGGAAAAAGGTGGAAATTGATGATGCATTCCCAGATGAACATGTATTGGCCGCTTCTCAATATTTGATCCCATGGTTTGCAGATTTTGCAAATTATTTGGCAAGTGATGTAGTTTCGTCAGACTTCACCTTCCACTAGAGGAAAAAGTTCATGCATGATGTGAAAAAGTTCTTTTGGGATGAGCCTTACTTATACCGGAGTTGTGCTGATAGGATGATTCGTCGTTGTGTACCGGAGGTCGAGATGTTGAGTGTCTTGGAGGTATGTCACTCCACACCTATGGGTGGGAACCATAGTGGTATCCGAATTGTGTATAAGATCCTGCAGTATGGTTAATATTTCCCAACCATTCACCAATATGCTCACGATTTTGCCAAATCATGTGATCGTTGCCAATGAGCTGGAGGAATTTCGAAGAGGCAAGAACTCCCCTTGAATCCTATTCTGGTTATTGAGCTATTTAATGTATGATGTATTGACTTTATGTGCCAATTTGTGAGTTCTCATAGGATGAAGTATATTCTTGTGGTGATTGACTACATTTCGAAATGGGTGGAAGCAATTGCGCTTCCTAACAATGAAGGAAAGAGTGCCACCGCATTCTTGAAAAAGAATATCTTCTCCAGATTTGGCACACCTAGGGCCATTATTAGTGATGGTGGCTCTCACTTATGTAATTAATTGTTCAAAAGGATTTTGGAGAAATATGGTGTTCGCCATAATGTGGCTACTATTTACCATCCACAGACTAGTGGGCAAGTTGAGGTGTCCAATTACGAGATCAAGCAAATTGTGGGGAAAACAGTGAATGCTAATAGAAAAGATTGGCTTGATGATGCTCTTTGGGCCTACCTCACTGCGTACAAGACCCTATAGGTATGTCTCCATACCAACATGTATTTGAATTGGACTGAAGCGGCAAAAAAAAGACTAAATGGGTTGAATGATCTTGATGAGTTTCGCCTAAAAGCCTATGAAAGTTCAACCATCTAAAAAGAGAAGATGAAGAAGTACCATGACCAAAGGATTGAAAAGAGAAAATTTGTAATGGATGATTTGGTGTTTCTACTCAACTCTAGGCTACGCTTGTTTCCGGGTAAACTCAAGTCCAAGTGGACAGGGCCATTCCTCATCACTAAAGTGTTCCCACATGGAGCGGTTGATTTGGAGAATAAGGAAGGAGCAAAGTTCACAGTCAACGGGCAAAGGATAAAGATCTATCTGGGGAAGCAGAGAGTGTTCATGAAGTGGTTGAGTCCTATCTTCTTGATGAAGTCTGAGTAATCAAGGGGCCTGCGTCGTGCCGCGATGTTAAATCAAGCGCTTCTTGTGAGGCAACCCAAGGTGTATCCTCTAGCCAACAATATGTTTTGTTTTCCTTGTAGTAATAGTCGTAATTTTGTTTCATTTTTCTTATTATTTCAGTTTTGCTTCTGTGGTAGTGTTGGTTGTAGATTAGTATAGGGTCTGTGTCAAAATAGTGTCCATAAAAACACAAAAAGAATGGCCTAATGGATGTGACATGTGTAGGGAGCAAAAGCAAAAATATGTAGAAAATGGTTTGGTGTAGAGGTCTACGGACACCATCGACAGACTGTCGTTCCATGGACGGACCGTCAATGGTTTCTGTAGATCCCAGGTATGTTCCCAATTTTATCTAAGTCTAGAAGTTATCGACCGTCCCAATCGACGGATCGTCGATTGACCTACGGACTGTCGAGGGGGTTTCATTGGTCTAAATCGCCAGGGATCTGACTTGGACGGTCATATTAAAGGACATACCAGTTCAAATTCATTCCCTCTTTCCATTTCTTTTACAATTCCCTTCCATAACCGTTTCATCTCATTATTTTCTTCCTATTTCACTCATATTCAACCTCTCCACATCCCGAATCACTCACCCATCAGAATTCTTACTTCCCAAACTTTCCATCTCTTCCGAATTCCCTGTTTCTTTATCCTTCGTTGGCCGGTGATCGAATTTGGGAGCATAGGCTACTTTCTCCATGTCCGTCACAACCACACCACTGCTCAGAAAGGTATTTTGATATCTCTTAAAACTTTGAATTCTCGTTCATAGTTAAAAATAAGAATCTGGAAGTGGGTCAAGACATTGAGACTACATTAGGTTAAAATGCATGCTATAACTTGTGTAGTTACGTCCCTTGGAATGATAGAATGTGGTTGTGTAGCCTATTAAGTCTATCTAAAATGTGGGTGTCTCGGTATGTCTGAAAATTCCAACTTAGGGTTCCTAATTGTGACTGATTTGGGTTCATAATTATAGGAAATCGGAACCCTAGGAATGACAAACTCGTCTTTGATATGTTAAAAGCTTGTGCAAACTTGTGTGTGTAAAAGGAGCCACTAAAGGAACTTAAAAATTAAAATTTGGAAACGGCCTGAAATCTATCTCAAGCCAACAGTACGGGACCCTGTCTACGGTCCGTCTACTGATCGACGGAACGTCGATGGAGTCCGTCGATTGACATATACAAAATGACAGAAGTGGACTACGGTCCGTCGATTGATCGAAAGACTGTCCAGCATGATCGTTGTTTCCATAAGAGAACCTGTTTCGACCAAATTCTAAAATAAATCTTAGTGTAAGACGACGAAAGTGGACTACCGCCCGTCGATTGATCGACAGACCATTCTGCACGTCCGTTGTTTCCATCAGAGAAGTCTGTTTTCCACCCTTTCTTGAATAGTTCTAAGTGTCATACGACAGTCGTGATCGACTGACCGTCGATAGTGCCTGTTGATCTGACTCTGCAACAAAAGTCTGTGTTTTCGACTCTCAAGTTTTCTTCGACCCATTGTTTTTAGAAGTGTGTAATTATGATGAGTAGAGACTAACAACTACTCTACAGGTACTGATGGATCCTAAGAAGGACGTTGTCTACGCCAAGAGGGGGAAATCCAAGTTGGTCGCCCCGTCTAGTCGGATGATCGTAGATTCCGAGAACGAGCAAGACCCAGCTTATGCCCCCCAGGTTCCACGACACCAACTTCAGCAACACGGGTCACAACGGGAAAATAGTGCCTCCCAGTCTGATGAAGAGCGTACACTGACCGGTTCTCCAACCGGGTCTGTTTCCAGTTTTAAAGGGGGCTCAACATCCGGCTCCGAGTCTGCTTCTGCCTTAGTGTCGGCCCAATCTTCTGGGTCAAAAGCAGCCACTGCTTACGGTTCCACCTATCAGGGAGCCACTAGGTTAGAGGGCCAAGATCACCAAGCCTCGTCTGATAATGCTACCAGTTCGGAGTCTGCACCCGCGCCCCGAGTAGATTACCCTACACCGGCTGCTAATGAACCAAAGCGGTGGTGTGTCGAGGTTGAATATCAGGTGTACAGGGATGCGAAGATGTTAAATGATAAAGCGATGATGACAATACTGGTTATAGTGGAGCGTCCACTACAAGAAAATAGGCCTTTAACGAGGGGAAATATAGTCGTTAAATGTCTAAATCCGGTCGTTATAAGTCAATAGAGACCGGAAAATATCCGGTCGTCACCGGTCGTTAAAAGATCCATCGTTAAAATTTAATGACCGGATTCTAATCTGGTCGTTAAAAATTCTTTAGCGACAACATATTTTCGGTCGTTATACATCATTTTTTGCGACAGGATTTTCTCTTCGCTAATTTATCACCTCGTCGTTAAAAAGAGATTATAGTAACCAAAATTTCTTTCTTTAATTATATGTTATTATAATAGTCACATTTTCTTTTACTAATGCTCATTCTACTATTTGTGAAACTTTTCGTTGAAGAATTGTAACAATCAAATTTGCTTTTGCTAAAGTAAAATTTCAACAAATATAAAAACCAAAATAATACATCCAAAAATAAATTAAATAATTAATATTTATATAAAATTTCTTTGTTAATACAATGAACTATACCAATCCACATGGGATAACATCATTTTTATGACTGCCTAAAAGTGAGAAAAATTGATCTATACAACATATTATGTACATAAGATCCTTGTACAACTTGCTCTGCACTTTCCTCACGTACATATTCTTCAAATATTATATTCTTTATGTGTAAAGGAAAGATTACATTAGCTTAGCAGAATATGATTTTTAATGCAATTAGTTCAGAGGAATTGAATAGAAAAAAAAGTTTATAAATTATACCAACCTGTGCCAACAACATGACAACAACAAGCCACCAACAAACTTAGGATCGGAGGGCCATTTTAAGCACTACCAAAGAACAAAAATGGAACCCACTAAGTACTAACATATGATAGAATTTGCTTCACTTAGCAGAAGTCATTAAGAAGGTGGCAAATTTATTTGAGATATCAGCTTAATGGGATAATAAGAAAGCAAATACAAAATCTATAGTTTCTCACATTCTTCACAATTGAGGGGTTTTGGGGGTTACACGAAGCATAGCTAATCCCAGGAGTTTATCCACACTGATCATATAACTGAAATATAGAAAAATAATAAGCAATAAGTAACTGCAAAAGAAAATTTAGTAATCACCTCATGATTAAGCAGCTTCCACAGGAGGTAAAAATCTATAATGATAACAATCTGACCAACATATGCAAAATATAAATTATCAATATCTTTCACCGATGGAACATTGGTATACTGCATAAGGGTAGCTGGTGGGTCTGTTAGAAGGTGTGACACTACTGATTTAAAAAGAATCTAATGAAACACGAAGAGTCAGTCAACTTAAGAAACTTCAAAAAACAATTGAAAAAATTTATGATTGTTTCAGGAGTACAATTGGACAGCTAGAAGAACCTAACTTTTGCTCAAACGACTTTTATTGAGTATGATATATTTTTTTACCTTATATTACAAAGCATATGTTCCATTAGTTGTATGCAAAGGAATATGTATTCAAAAAATTCATAAACATTCACTTTGTTGAACAAATAGTGCTAATGCATAAGTACCTTATATTTCCAAACTATCAAATGCACTTGCACTCAATATTTCTTCTACAAATGGCATTTATAAGCATTCACTCTATTGCACCAATAATGTTAAGAAGCAAAGCAACTTTAAAGTTATTGTACTATGTGAAAACACCTAACCATTTCTTAAATATACAACAATAGACTACATGATAGAGGTATTGGTATGAAGAGCCCCAGTCACTTCATTGTCCACAGAATGAAAACATGACTGTAAAAATCTGCACGAGAAAATTGAGAATCCTAGAGAACCTAGGAACAATTCATTGGATGGAACGAAGCCTTATTGCTAGTACTATTGTAGTTAGTAATAAAATATGATAACGCAGCTCTGAAAAGTCGAAACAAACTAAAAGCTCAGAATAGAGAAGATGTGTTCCATTAAAACTTATGTGCCCATAAGCATCTTAAAAATTGTGAGAGAAACAAATTGAGTTAATAAGATTTAAAAGAACTTAAAATGATGGGAATTTACTCTCAAGTCCTTAGTAGCAGACTTCAAATGCCCATTCTCACTCATCAACTTCACAATTTCATGAGCTTTTGCCTGAGGAAAAAATACTAACATGTCGTCTCACTAAATGATTATATTTATGAACAAGAGCTGAAAATTTGGGTCTAACACACCAAGTGAACTCTCTTTTAAAGAAGTTAAGAACAAAAAGGGAGAAATTATTCCTAATCACCCAAAAACCTAAAATATATTTATTAACTTACAATAATCCTCCTTCATAATAAGAAATTGCTAATTACAACTAAAGGTATGAAGCTACACATTTTTATCTTCTAGTCTTTAGGAAAATGTGGACATCTTGTGCCTAAACAACAATAACAACTTACCCAGTGAAGTCCCACAACTGAGGTCTAGAGAGGGTAGAGTGTACGTAGGTAGACCTTACCACTACCTCATAGAGGTAGACAGACTGTTTCAGAAGTTCGAGTGCAGTAAATTTATCAATTAAGAAAAAAGGAAAAAACATCATATTGACAATAAGTAGATAAATATTTCCTAATATATTAAACCTGAACGTCCAACTAGCTTCCTATTGAATGATTGTTTTAGAACCTGGCCATTCCACTAAGGCATGACCATCACTAGGGACAACAAAAAGATGAGGGGTTTCAATTCATAGGCACAACCGGTTCATGGATACGTAGTAAGCTATCACACATTACAATATCACTATATTAGGATTGTTTTGATCCATGTTTAGTAGCGGGATATCATGTCTATCTTTAACATTGTATGAAAAAGGTTTCAGTATTGTCCATTGTTTAACATGTCAAAAACATATACAAAATAAAGTTCATTAACTGAATCAGAACCCTCTTTAGACCTTCATCTATGTTTTGGTCACCAAGAAAGCTTCTGAGAGAATGTTTTTTAAGACTTCCACTTTCACTGGGAGTTACAGAATCTTAAAAAAGAAGGTCTCTGACTATTTTCTTGATCATATGATTCATTTTATGGTTCACCCAATGAAGTTTCCTTTGTGAATTCTTTCTTATGTTTCCTGTCCACGGGTCTCTTGATGCATCATGTGATTGAATGAGAGGAAATCCCTCAATGACTTTTTTTTTGTCCTCACTGTCAACATCGATATTTTCTTATGAATCAACAAGCAGCAGGGATACATAAGTAATATTTATATTCCAAATCGGACCCATAATTAAAAACCAAATGTATATTGAAAGTTCAACTATTTTTGTGTCTAATTGACAAATTTACACAAGTTATTTCATAATTTAATCATCCAACTAAAACTTACCCTCTAACTATCACCATAGATCATGAAAACACAACTGAGATTTTTCTAAATTGATTAATAAAGATACAAACTTTACACTGAAAATAACATACGAAGAATTGAAAAAAGTATCTACCTGATATCAAAGCTATGAAGTGGAGTGACTGACCTTTTTATGGATTCGATCAGTGATGTAGGTATTTGAAACTCATGAAGACATAATATAGAATAGTTGTTACCACCACCGGTTATTGGGGACTCAGGTGTATTGTCTTTAGTGATAGGGGAAATTCACTTTTACTTGAGACATCATAGGCTGAGTAGAACCACCAGATCGAGCAGGACATCCTAATAATTCGAAATAGTATTGGCAATTCACTGTTTCTTTTGAAAAGTAAAAATAATAATGAAAAAGCATATGGAAACAAAATACTAAAAAAGCTATAAAACCATAACGTCCACTCACCTGTCCAACATAATTGAGAAACATAACATTAGAACTTCCAGTTTCAAAATTAAAATTAAACCTACATACCATAACACTCTGCAAAACATTTCACAAACTAGAAGAAGCCTAGAATTTCTATTGACTCCAAATCAGTAGAAGTAAAAATTTTCATACATTATACACTGACTTGTAGAAGAAACTTAACCTACTTTGCACTTGTAGTACATTCTTTAAACTGGTACACCATTCTTCTATCTAACTATGTAATGTAAATTATGCTTTAACCCTATTCCATTAAAATAGATCTACTGGGAAAAAAAAATTATGTCACACTCACCTAAACGAAATTGAAAACATGTACAATTACCAGAATTTTGCATATAATAACAATGCCCTAATTGATATGGGAAATTATAGACATAAAAATATCAAAAGACTTGGACAAGGGAGCACCTTACTTATGGTGTGGGCGTTGGTCAAATTCATAATGTAATTTCATCACATATAGTGCTTTTGATTAAACCCTTGGCAAAATCTAGTCGTAAACTCCTCGTTTTCTCCTCTCCTCATTTTCCTTTTAGATTTGCTTGGCTCAAGAAGCGCTTACGATTAATCCCTTGGATAAATCAAGCCCTAAACTGCCTCATTTTCCTCCTCCTCATCTTTATTTAATTTTGCTGGAGCAAAAGGCTAATTGCATTGGAGATTGGGGATCCAAAACATATTGTGTATAGGAGGAGAAGAATGAGGGAGTTTACACGATAGAGCTTATATATAATAGAATAAATATTGAGTATTATTAACATTAGCCTAAATAGAATATTTTGGGACTTTTTTTTAATCTAGTTTTAACGACCGAATGACATGTCTTCTAGCGACCGAATATTATCCTTTCATAATTGTTAATTTAAAAATTAACTTTTATGACTAAATTATTTTTTGGACGTTATAAGTACACTTGTAACGACCATATTTGTATCCCTTCGTTATGAAATGGTCATTGAAAGTCAAATTTCCTGTAGTGGTAGGGTCCTGAGAGGAAGTTTACACACGGTCCCCGAGGTGCACAGACTGTTCAATCTGCACAAATTCGATTGGATTGCTTGGGATTTGGGCACCTACAGTGACGATATCGTCCGGGAGTTCTATGCTTCCTACGTAGCGACTCTCCGAGGCTCTATAGATAGGCGGTCAAGACCTGCCAAACAGGACCCTCTCACCTCTACATTAGTGCGGGGCTGCCAGGTTAACATATCCAAGTCTGCCATCCGTTGTTTCCTATACGGCCCTACCATTGGCACACAGGTGACTCGCAATACTACAGAGTTTGACTACAAGTGGCAGGTTGTGAGTTTGGTCGGAGTGTTGAGCATCGTGAGGCGACAAAGAAATGGTTGGCTCAATATCTGGCGAACGATGGTGAGAGGTCAAACTGGGTGATAGATCCTCTAGGACTGATCAAGAAGGTGACCCTTACTTTTGTAGACAAGTTCTTCTAGCTGATAGTCTGACACAGGTTATCTCCCACGCAAGTTGATAATGTAGTCACATGGGATAGGGCGGTGTTGTTATCCGCTCTTGTAGAGGGACATGAGATCGACTTTGCTCGGGTGCTTACATCGGTGATTCATTAGAAGACCTTAAGACCTCTACCACTTACCTCTTTGCATGTATTATTTTCCGTCTGTGCAGGGATGCCAGAGTGCCAATCTAGCACTATGATACAATCCGTAGCCCAGCGGGGACAACTGATATAGGCTTCATTACGGATGAGTCCAATGTAGCAGCTCCACACAGATGGCCCAGGATTGAGGTGTCGCCACTGGGTGAGAATTTAGTGAACACTATGGAGCAAGCATAAGGGGCTGACCCTTCTACACTTGAGCCTGCTGATCTCACTCCGGCTTCTTCTATCCATGCCGCCAGTAGGGCCCCCAGTTTTTCCCGATCCACACCACCATCTGCAGAATTGGTCCCTCTAGCTCGAGTCCAGAGGTAAGAGGCACAGATGGCCACCCTGCTCCACCAAATTCAGCCTTGGATGCAGAAATCAATTGATGAGGCTGAGGATCACATAGAGAAGCTGGTGGCCAAGCAGGCCGAGCAGAATATTCAGGCGGTCCACCAATGCCTCGATGCCTTTGAGCTGCGTGTGCTAGCACAACCAGCCCCTACCGCTGATCTCAGTACTATTCAGGCTGAGCTTGCTAGCTAATGTTGATGACATCTTGGAGATGAAAGGAACTGAGCCAGAGAGTGCTTCCATTGAGCTAGCAGAGGACTCGGTTCTAGAGGCCTTGTTCAAAGTCCCTGCTGAGCCTGATCCTGAGCATCCAGGTCGTGCCAAGAGGCACCGTTCCAGCCGCACTATTGAGGTGGGTGATGAGGCCCATGGGAAAAAGAGAGAGAGGACGGAGTAAGAGCTTGCTAGGAGGGTCTCTTGGTGGATGAGGAGGTACGCTAGATAAGAGCACTAGAGATGGTTGTTGGGGCATCCAGTTCTGTACCGGTGATCGGTGATCGGTGATAGGAGCACTAATGATGGTGTGGATGTTTATGTGGTCACTAATGAGGGTGACCCAAGTGATGGTCTTGCGGGTTCTGGGGAACCGGACCCACCCGTATGTTGATAGTTCTTCGGTGCTATGTATAACACCTCCAAAAATGACTTAGATGAATCTAGGGCCTAATATGTGTGACATGAAGTCTTGAATTCCTAAGATGGTTTAAAATGATGTTTGAGGCAGTGTCTCAAGATTTTGGTGAAGTTTGAAGTCAAACGTCAAGGGAGGACCAAGACGTTCGACGACTAGTCACCTATGTGCCTTATGTGTTTTCATGTGCTTATGTGTGAGTAATGAGTTTATGAGGTCCTTATATGGTTGATAATTGTGTTTAGAATTACCATGTTTAGTCTGATAAGGTTTGGAGGTCAAACTTCCAAGAACGTCCGGTGAAGTTCGAAAGATAGCCATTTGACATCCTTGTGAGTTTGGATGTGTTTTAGCATGTTACGTGGCTTTTTTGATGTTGAACTTGTTTGGAGATGTTCCTAATACCTAGAAGTGCGTGCGTGTTTAGAGGTATAACTTTCGGGTACGACTCCACCTAGGACCCACAAGGGGCCCTGGAAGGAGGACCCCAGCTTGGAGCTCAACACTGCCAGGCAGTGGCAATTGTCTGCCCCAAACGATGGCCAGTCGACCAGACGACGGCCCGTCAATGGGTGGCATTGATGGAGCCATATAGTCTAAAGGTTGAGGATCTGCAGAAGCAACCAACGGACCTCATAGACGGGGCATGATCTCACCAACGAACCATCGATGCTAGGCGTCGATGGTGCTACAATTTCCTGCCAGCTTTCTGTTAAGACTTGGTGTTTTTTGGAAAATTCACCCTAAGTCTTATAAAATAGAAGGACGGTTATTTTAGGTGTTTATGGG
Source organism: Solanum sitiens (assembly GCA_016801875.1). Taxonomy (NCBI): domain Eukaryota; kingdom Viridiplantae; phylum Streptophyta; class Magnoliopsida; order Solanales; family Solanaceae; genus Solanum; species Solanum sitiens. The sequence continues at coordinate 352,553 of JABWTJ010000743.1, forward strand.
TATTTTAAGAGTATATAAGTCATGAAACTCTCATTTAAACCGTATCACCTAGATCAAAACTCATTCTCTCCCAAAGTCTCTCCAAAAATCTCCATGAGAGCTCAAGGTGAAGATGGAGCTTGACGATGGATCTTCAATGGAGTTTCTTATTCAATTATCATTGGGTTATTCTAATAAGGTATGGTAGTTCTTCATATAAGGTTTGATATCACCTTAGAGTCAATTTCAAAGATGATTTTCAAAGATGAAAAAAGATGAAAAAGTCCAATTTCTTCTCTAAGTCTTGGGTTCTTGCATGAAACATTTTCAAACCTTAAGATATGATATTATTGATTTATAATTGATGTTTTCCAATGAAATTCTCCATGAACCCTTGACCTTCTCAAATCTCTAAATTTGACTAAAATATGGGTGAATTGATCATGCTTTGATATTAATGAATTCATGTGTAGATTGTATGGGTTTTTGATTTATGTATAGATTATGATTGTATGGTTTATAGGCTTTTCAATTTGATTAATTGACTATTGTATACTTTAGATCCTTTGTATATTAAGCTTATTGAATTGATGACTTAATGCTTATGAATTCTAGTGTAGTTTTTATGGGCTATTTAATGATATAACAATTGTATTCAATTGATGTATAGGTTTTATTAGATTAATAAATATATATTGAATTGACCTAGATTCATTTAGTATTATGTTTATTGTATTGAATTGATGTTCATGTCTATGGGCAAGGGCCCTATGGTATTGAATTGGATGATTTTTCTTTGGATTGAAGTGGTGAGATTAAATGGGTGGTATGCTGCCCTAACTCTCTTAATATTATGTATATATTTTGTAATTTAGCTCTTGAAATATGTGTGATTGGTATGGCACACTTATGGTGGCGGTGTTATGTGAATGATGTGGCCTTGTCGGCGTTACTTTATGTATTATGATGATCATGGCCTTGTCGGCACTACTTGAAGCATTATGATGATTTGTGTTGTTGATTATGTGAAGCCTGATCATATCTACCTACATGTGAAATAATTTGAAATTATTTGGTTTCTTTTATTGATACTATTTAGGTGATCATTTTAGACTATGACTATGTCTTTATGTGTGTAGTCTTAGAGTTGATGTATGATTCTTCCTGATTAGTTATTGAGTCTTATAATGACTATATTGATGATGTTATAGTAGTGTATAGGGAGACCTAAAGGTGATGAAGGTTGTGCTATGTGCTTCTTGAATATGATATGCTATATGTGATAAAGTGAAGTAATGATGTGTCTTGTTTAGGTATACTTAAGTCCCTCTTCTTGATGCATGTATGAATGTGAATATGAGATGTATTGACTTAGAATTCTGAAGCCTATTAGTATTGAATGTATGAATGATATGAGACCTTGAATGATGTTAATGGGTCCTTTATGTGAAACCTTGAACCTAGTGGTAAGGTTATGAAACTTGAAGTCGAAAGTCCTAATGGTATCCTTCTTGTAATGAATAATGGACTTAAGGTTGGTTGGCTGGAACTACATCATATCAATCCTTAGAAAGTCATTATGAGCTATCTTGTCGCCATTGTAAGGCAGCCCTAGGGGACCTCATTGGTAGGGTAAATATGATTGGGTTATGAACTTGATATGGAACCTCTTTGTATGAACCTTTAATGTCAATTACTCTATGAGAACAAAGGTTAGCACCGAGTGAGTATGGTAAGGTAAGTATCTCTAGTTAAAGGATAAGTCTACAGTACAAAGTATGCCATTCATATTCCTTAACCATGTGCCTACATGGGATATGTCCAAGTTCTACCATTGGCAAGTAGAACACCCTCCATCGGAGTAGGTTACAACTCTAGATTCCATGCTTTTCTACCATGGTCTATGTCGGTTATTGCAAATTCTCATCATGTGGGATACCTACTAGTACTGGACAAATTCTATGAAGTTTAGGTGGTGGTATGGGACGCTATCTAGACATTGCATAATCGGCTTTGAAGATGTTAGTGAGAGTCCCTAGGTCTTCTCCAAGACCATTACTTGAATTTCCTTATGTGATGAATGTCTTTTAAATGAAATAAGGAATGTAATGACTTAAGTTAAGAAAGAATGTTAAATGAATAAGTACTTATCTAGAGTAGTTAAGGGTTGTCTAATTAAGGTGTGAAGGGGGCATAGGAATGGTCACTTCGTATCTTACCTAGATGAGTCTTAATAATGATCTAGTTAGGGAAATTGATTGATTAAGTAGACATGTTCCAAACTTATGTAGTCTCAAGGATTACTTAGGTAGTCTTGAAGAGGTCAACCATGGATATTCTCTGCTTGATTTACTTGAGTAGGTCTTTTGATAACCTTTGTAAAGGAGAATGTCATATTACATATGTTATTGTGTTTAAGTGGGAATGATCTTATCCTAGGTAATCTAAAGGATCCCTTGAGTGTGTGTGAAAGGGATTGTATGGGCGGTAGCTCCACAACTCACTCAAGTGAACCTTAGAATCACCTTTGGTAGGAGTATCTCATGTTCATGTGCTTGATATGATGTAGCGTGTGTATGTCATTATAGGTGGTCTTAAGGATTATTTAGATGTGCCTAGATAGGGTGTATGGGTATTATTTCTTTGTCTTACTTAAGTGAGTCTTAAGATAGTTTTAGTGAGGGAATTTCATGCTAGAAAGTATCCCTTGTAAAGTTGAGAAACTTCACTGTAACAGTGATGTTAGTTCACGGTAACTTGGCATGAGTTTACTGAAATGTTGCTAAAAATGTGAATAGTTTCTTAAATGATTTCTTATGTGTTCCTAAGGTGTTAAATGTTGTTATTATTCTTATAGTATGATTTTTTAATCAAAATTCATGAAAAGCATGCTATTTACTAAATGTCCCTTTTTCATGGTTTTTGCATGGCTTCCATACTTAGTGCATCTAATGTGCTAACCCCTTCTTTTCCCTTTTTGACTAAAGTGTAGGGAATTGGAAGTCTTGATATTCCATGGAGGATGGATAGGTTTCTAAGAGTTGAAGATTAAGTATTGGTGAGTCCTCATCGATTCGAGGACAATATCCACATGTTCCTTTATGTCTTAGTCTTTATTTTATGTCTTGTATGGGCTTAGTCCCAAGTGTTTTATAATCCAAAGTTTAGATGGTTCAATGAGATGTTGTAAAGTTTTAATGTTTTAATGAAAGTCTTCCGCTTGCTTATTGATTTATGGAAAGAGTTCTTCGTGTGTGAAGAATGTTTTAAATTATTACTCATTTTAGAATGTTCATTATGCAATGAATGATACGAGTGGGTCAAGTGAGACTTCTTGAATTCTCATTTGTCGTGTGGCGACTCAAGTATGCTCTAACTTCTAGGGTATACTTGTGGGTCCTTACACTATGCGCCACAACTTTGCTTCACCTACCACCCTGTACTTGTGATTTCTTATGTATTGGGGACAATTGCATGTTTTCTTTGTTGGGGGTGGGATAAATGGAAAGTGAGTGTTAGGGTGAAGTTTGAGTATCCCAACTCACAATCTTCTCTTGGGGTTTTCTTGCCAGTGTTCTTTTTCCGCAAGAGACTAGCCTCCCTTTCTTTATAAGTTTCTAGTTCGACTAAGTGACTTCTGTTTAATTTTTTGTTGAACCGGCGTGTAATAATTTGTACAAAGTATAAAAGCATGAAAAATGAAGCATGATGGCTGCAAAAATGATACCCCGTCCTGGATAGTGCTTGTATGCATAGGTGAAAATTAGTTGAATGTATTGGATCTAAGCATGACATATATAGGCACCCACTGCATGACCTTCAACTAACACCTAAACTGGGAAAGCTGATAATCTGGAAGTGTAATGAGGTGCCAAGAAAGTGTGAGCAGATTTGAGTGTTCAACAGTTGGTACCTAACTAGAACTTGCCCGGTTAGTCCTAAGAAGGAAATCTGTGTTAAGAAGCTAGGAAGTGATCATAAGCTCTTGTTCGAAATAGCCAATATCTAGCCTAAAAGAAGATAACCAAATGAAAGAATTTTCCCTTGTTGATCAAATTATGTTGAAGCCTATAGAACAATTTTTTTATTCACCAACTCACCTTCCCAGGGTCTAATTTTTTTGGACCCAGTCCCTCCTAGGACATGTGCACCTCAACTTAGGCCAAAAGCCTAAGTTGAGAATGGCTAAGTAACCTCATCTTCGGGCTGACCTGACTCCGGGTATTGTGTACCTCAACTCATGGAAAAGCCATGAGTTGAGGGTGACTATTATGAGTGAAGACCCAAAAATGAGTATGGAAAGAGTTGGATGTTGAAAATAAAAGCTTAGGTGAGAAAAATATGTGATTCTGTGAAATTATCAATTGATTGAAAAATAAAAGAAAGAAACAAGTTTTAAGAGAAAAAGATGCAAAAGAAGTGAAAGTCACATCTAAAAAAGGAGCAAAGCAAAGAAGAAATGAGAAGAAAAATAGGGTGTCAAAGGTAATTAAAAGATGTAGGAATCTTAGAGGTAATGTCAAGGAGGGCAAAAGGTCACTAAAAATGTACCCAAATGTACCACACATGACCCTGAGCCTACGTTACAAGCCAAAAAAGTCCTATCGTGATCCTAGAGCCTAGTGTGGTGAACCTAAGCAGTGAAAATAAGGGCAAGCGTATGGAGAAGAGTGCCAATTGTATTTGAACTTTTTCTTGAGCGCGAGTGTTGAACGAAGATCCTTGTACCAAAATTTATAATCACTGTGTGAAAAATGAGGATTTCTTTTGAAGTGAGGGCACTAGTTGCAGTATCGGAAAGTTGGTACCTTGGTGAGAGGCAAAACAATAGAGGTGTATGTTGCATGGTGAGTTTGTGTCATGATGTGATCCGCATGAGTTAGCTTGTCGAACATGAGCGCGTAAGCTTGCACTAAATCAAACAAAGAGTCGGGATTGATAGCCATGTGAGTGATGGAGCTTAAAAGTTTATATTTTTGTACAAATATTGTTTTGAGTCATAGTGCGCTGCTTGAGGACAAACAATGAATTTAAGTTTAGGGTGTTGATTTAGCGTGTTTTACGGTGCTTTCAATGCATTTGCTTAAAAGTTGTGTGTGTCTAGAGCCTTTTTGTAGTAGTTTTAACAAGTTTTGTGTTTGTTTTGTAGGAAAGATGTTAAGGCGGCAAAATAAGAAAACAACTTTGCAGAACAAGACCTATAGAGGCCATCAATGGACCGTAGTTGGGGACCGTAGATAAGCAGCTCAGGACTTTGGAGAAAACTCGGGGAAATCTGAACAAGTGTGAAACTATAAGAGGGTCGTAAGAGCATCAACGGACCATGTTGTTGGTCCGTTGATTAATTCAAAGAAGGTGCCATCCGAAGAGGAAAAAATATTATAAGTCCTGACCGACAGAGGAGTCTGCAGACCGTTGATTGATCGACGGTCCATCAGTTGGTCCGTAGAATGAAGTCGCGTCAACTGAACAAACTTTCCTTATTTTAATTCATTTTTCTTTAGGACTATTATTTCTGTAAATAGGGCATTAAAACCTCGTTTTTGGGGTTAACTATTCGTTTTTGTTCTATTTTCTGTTGGAGATTGTTGGTTGCAAGCTTTGGGCAACTAATCAATTTCCGAATTTTGTTTGAAGGGTTTTCTTGCAATTTCAAGTTGAATTTCTGGGTATTTTAAAGTAAGTTAATGATTCTTCATTCAATATTATGAATTGTGATCTTGCTAGCATGGGTAAGTAAATCCACAATTGGGGTTGTGGGAACAATGGGTAATTAATAAAGTAATCCTAGCAATTAAGCAATTCTCAAATAGTGTTTGCATGTATTGATAATTATTTCGCATAGAAGTCTTTCTAACAGGGCCAACCTTAGAACTCGACTTATTGCTACTTGTTGGACCAAAGAGGTAGTTAATAAGAAAAGAATTATCAGCATAGATTTATTGTGATACTATCTAATAGGCTAGTGTCGATTGGTGCGAAGTAATAACTAAGTCATACATCGATTATGATGTCTAATATGAGGTAAAGGTATGGGTTATTAGTTTATACACACGTAGCCGGACCAACGTACGGGGTGAAATTCTCAAAATGTCGGAACAAAGATTTAGAGATACGTAACTTACCACTTTACATGTAAAACACTAGGAAAGAATTGATATTGCTAGGAATACGACGTTATGAACTTGTGGGGAACACATATACCCTAGTTATTCTCACAACTTGATAAGAACTCAACATTTACTTTCTTCTACTTGTTAAATTAGACTTTTTAAGGAACTTGTTTCATAACCCACCACCACCACCCTTTACTTACTTGTTTTTGGAAAGACATTGGCTAAATAGACGTAATTGTGAATTAAAGTTAAGTCTAAACCATTTTCCTCGTGGGATCGACCCTAACCTACTAGTTGGTTCCTCTACTTGATTACGACTGCTTATACTTCTTTAGGGAGGTGTAATTTGAGCATATCCATGATTTTGTAAAACACATAATCTGCCACACAATCTGCATAAGCGACTTGGCTTTAGATTTCTTTGCCTTCTCTTTGTTGTTGGATTTGATTTGAGACAAGGTATGATTTGGTGGCATAGCAGCAAGTGATTTATCTTTTGTCACAGTTTTCCAAAGTTCATTGGCTTCCAAAAAAGCCTGCATCTTCATAGACTAGATTTGGTAGTTTCACCGGTAAAAGTGAATGGTGGATTTAAAGGTAGGTAGTTGGATTTCATTTGTGTTGTAGGTTAAAACTTTTTGGTCTTGTAAGATCAACTAGAGGCTTTGATACCTCTGCTAGAACAAAAATACTCAAGAAACTGATTTGAAGAATAAAAATAGAGTGAACTTATGAAATTCCAACTACGTATTAATATGCAGAAGGTCTGAAATTATACAAAGAAAAAACATAACCATTTCCTATCTAGTAGCCACTTTCAAAGTGAATGTTGAAACTAAATAAGAACATGAGCCATTAACTACCGTAAAAGGGGCCACTAAAAACCATAAATGGGACAACTAATGTAACATCTCACAAATTTCAATTATTACGAATTCACTAAGAAACTAAAAATATTCATTTTTGGAAAGAAATGAAAAAATTTGGAAAATTTTCCTAAGTTAAGAGAGTGAGTTTTGGTCATTTTCAAATGGCCATAACTCCTAGATAAGGATGAGTTAGAGTTAGTTCTTGATATGGTTGTAAATCTCTTGGAGATATCTTTCCAACGCCGTCGAGTTTGCGCATATTCAACATCGTATGAGGAAGATATGCCTATCGGAAGTTGACTTGTTGAAGTAAGGAAAATCCCAATCTAAATTTAAGGAAGGGAAACATAGTATTTTCACAAATTAATTTCCTATTTCGTGTTAGGGATTAATTTTGGGTAAAAACAAGTTTTAGTTCAGATTAGAAAAATCAAAATCACGCTTAAGGCTTGGAGAAGAGAGATAAGAAGAAGAAAAGGAAGAAAAAGTCAAGGATTCGCCAAGAACGCCAAGGTTTGCGAGTAGAATTAATTCGTCGGGGGTGATCCCTATCAAGGTATGTGACATCTTTTAGTGTTGGGTAAGTTCACTCACACACCAATCTTGTTTCAATCCTTTGATTTTTGAATTGGTTGAATGAGAATAGTGAAGTTCTTGTAAGACATGGTTAAATTCATGACTGATTGAGTTGTGGATTGCCTATTGTCTTTTTTATTTGTGATTCTGGGTCATTTTTTGAGTTAGATCTATCGGGTATTGAAGGTAATAGTAATCCTGAGGGTTTGGGAAAACAACTATGGAGGTTCAAGCAATTTAGGATCAGAAAACGGGAGAGGAAAAATAGTTCAGACGCACCTGGGCTGCACCAGGCATGGTGCGCCCCATATGCGCCAGAGGTCCTGGGGAGGTGCGCCTGCAGTGCACCAGAATGGTGCCTCAGACCAATGGGCCTGATGCAGCGCGCCCCGAATGCGCCTTGATCGGAGTTTTTCATCCACTTTTCGTAGTTTAGTCGAATTAAGCCATTTTAAAGTATTTATCACTTCCTAATGATTCTAACTACTCTAAATGACTTCTAATCATATAGAACTCATATATAAACACGAATTTACAACCTTGAATCAATAATTACAAATTCAAGGAAAAGTTAAAGCCAAATATAGAGATTTCCTGAAGTCCTTTCATGAAGACTTTTGCAAATACTCTTAACTTTTTTAAGACTTAAAGATCAGTTTGATTAAAGTCTAAGATAAGAAAGAGAAGTTCATTTCAAATTTACGTGTCGTTTTAAGGCATAAGCTCGAGTTCAGTTCCGAGTAAAGTGAAGTATTCCTTCAAAGCAGTATATAGGAACTAAGTATTCCCAAAAGAACTTAAAATGTTTTCACATTTGCAAAGAAGGGAAACTGAGATTTCCTAAGAACCTTCGGGCTAGTTTTCAGTTAAAGAGAAATAGTTTTCTTAATGAAGCAAACAGGGAAATTGTTATTCCAAGATAGGTTTTGAGCTAAGTATTTTGAGAACTAATCTCAAACCAAAGAATCAGTATGTTTTTAAAACATAAGAGTCAACATATTTTGGGAGTAGTATTGAGCACCGATATGGGGGAGAGTTCAGAAAACTCATAGCCTCATAAACCATGTAGCCACCATTGGTAGAAAAGGGTCATACTTTTTAGGTGAACCCTTTTCATAGTAGACTAGTGGATCCATTAGGCGGTCCAGGTAATATAACTTTGGCCGGGTATAAGTTGCGCTAGCAACGTGAGGTAGATCGTTGTATCATCACTGTATCTCTTAAGTGATGGTTGTCGTTAGAGAAACTCCCCCAGAAGTTTTTTATTTTATATACATCAGTTAATTATATTTTCGTATACATTTCAGAGTTATGTTGTATCCTTGTTATATACACAGAGTTGACATCATGTTTTTAAATAGATTTTTTTTATATTGCACTTTTTTAAAACTACTTTATATTGAAATGAGTCAGTATTTTTTGGTTATGTTATTCAGGAGTTGAGTAGAGCCAAGCTAAGTGTTTTATTTAGACTCTTTTTATGCCTATGTTATTTAGCATTCCAACTCGCATACTCATACATTCAATATACTAATGCCAGATGACCTGCATCACATCATGATACGAATGCAGGTAACTAGGATCATCATCATCCCCCGCCTCGTTGATCCAACTGTGGTGAGCCTACTTGAATTCTGGAGGACACATTTGTTGCTTTCAATCTTCTTTTTTGTTTGTAGGATGTTGTGGTGTCTATCCTAACATCCATCTAAGTTTTAGAAGGCTTGATAGATAGACAGTTAGTAGTTCAGTAGTCTTTACCTTTCCATTCTTATGTTAAAGACTTGGGTTGCCACTTTGGCCAAGTTGAATGTTTATATCTTTAAAATGTTCCAGTTATCTTATTATTCAGTTTAGTTAAGTTCTTTGATCATTATATAGTATTGATTGTTGTCTTCCGCTAAGTTAAGTAAGACAGGCCAATGGTCCGCTCAAGGCCAGCAATGGTCATTGAGAGTCAACCACGCCCAGGGTGTAGGCTCGGGGCGTGACAAACTTGGTATAAGAGCGAGGTGTGCAAGTGTCCTAGGGAATCAATGAATCCGTGTCTCTAGAGTCCTAGTTAACGATGTGAAGAGCGCCACATCTATAATTAGGAGGCTGCAACATTTAGGAAATACTTTACTTCTTTCATATTCCTTTTGTGCGTTAGAGTTTATCTCTAAATGTTTCCCTCTAACTCGTGCTTGTGCGTGTTTGCATATAACCATGCCTCCACGAAGAGCATGCAGCAAAATGCACCTGAAGTGCAACCGCAATTAGAAGTTTCTAATGTTGAGTTTAGTGAGGCAATAAGGATGCTCATTCAAGTTGTGACCAATCAAGTTGGGCAACAGAGATGATATCTACAAGAAGAGGCTGCACTTCAAGGATTCATGAGTTATTGAGGATGAATCCTCCAAATTTCATGGGTTCGGTCACTACTGAGGATCCGGAGAATTTTGTTGAGGAGTTGAAGAAGGTGTTTGATATGATGCATGTCATTGATGCTGAAGAGAGTCGAGCTGGCAGCATATCATTTGAAACTGTGGCTAGGACTTCGTTCAATCAATGGAAAGAGGGCAGAGATGAGGATGCACCACATCCGAGTTGGGACTATTTTGAAGAGGCTTTCTTGGGGCGTTTCTTTTCTTTAAATTAAAAGAGGATAGGATACGATAGTTCCTTACCCTGAAACAGGACTCCTTGAGTGTGCATAAGTATGGGTTGAATTTCATCCAGTGTTCCCGCTATGCTCCTGAAATTGTCAAGGGTATGAGGAGGGGATGAGTTTATTTACCGTTGGCTTGGGTCCTTCATCAAGCAAAGAGGGCGGAGCTGCAATTTTGATAGACGGCATGGACATATCCCCATTTATGGTTTATGTGCAGCATGTTGAAGAAGAGAAGCTGAGGGAAAGAGAAGAGTATAAAAGCAAGAGATCTAAGATAGGGAATGAGTCCGGCAGTAGAAGATTAATGCGAACCGTTCATCCTTACAACAAAAACAGAAGGGTTCTGGCCTATAATTTGCTAGTGCACCTGCACCTAAGAACAAGGGTGAGTACTATGGTCAGAGTTCGAGAGCTAAACCTGCATATTCACAGGGTAGTGCCGGCCACACCCAGGGTGTAGGCTCGGGGTGTGACAACTAACTTCAGAAAGTTTAGAAACTAAAGTTGACTAAGTCTAGCTAGAAAATAGAGAGCACTAAACGAAAATAAGTAGAAAAACAGTAAAAATAATAATCTGGAAAAAATGTCAATTGTCTAACAAATGAATGGATGGAAATAAAATTGGGGAAGTTTTTCGACCAGAATGACGAAGACAAAATTCATTATTGCTACGCCAAAAGGCGAGTATCTCTCTCATTTGGACCATGTCATAAGATCCGTGTGAGATCTTCAAAAAGTGTAGTATTTTGAAAGATTCATTATACAAATGGCAACTAATTTTTTTGTTCAACATTATAAAGAAATTACGTGGGAGAGTTGATTCCTTATGTTATACTGATATTAGGCGAATGGAGAAGAATTGGCATAGGGGACACATTTAAAACTTAATTCACTCTGTACCCACTTAATTTGTTTTTGCATTATTTTCTAGGGTTTGGCTTTTAAAAAGGAAAAAGTGTGGGGTCATGGGTCTGTTTGGATTTTTTTAATCTTGGGATACATTTGCGAATGTGGGGTCAAGGATTTATTTATTGTTTTTAAAAATTGTTGAAAAGATATAACAGTACAACTATATTATAACACCAATACATTTTAAAAAAGATTATATTTTGATAAAATATTATTATTTCATTACAAACGAGGTGACGCTTCTTCTTCTCCAACTGTAACGGCCCGTCCTCTTTTCATCTTCATCTTCCCCATACACTTCTTTTCCAGTGTAATCGAACTCTACTCTTCCCCATATACTTATCTTCCCCCATTAACTTAAATAAAAGTTTCTCACTTATCATGTTCCTCAAATCACGTTTCTCACTTATCATCTTCCTCAAATCATCATTTGTTTTTCACCTCCAAGTTCAAAACTTCCATTTTTGGTAAGTTCATTCTTCTTTAATGATGTTTTTCAGTAATTGTTAGCCGTATTTGGTTGTTTATTTGGTTATAGTAGTGTAATGATTTAATGACTCCTTGTTCTAAACTGTTTTTCTTCATTTTCTTGTTTATGATGAATTTTTTCACTGTATTTCATGAATATTTATGGTCTGTAATGAGGTTTTTGTTTGGATATAAATATATGATCCTATTTGGTTGCTTCTATTTTAAAAAAAGAATTATGTTTATCTCGACTATTTATTTTGAAATTTTTACTAAACTTTGATCGACTTTAGTGGCGTTTTCTAGCAATCACATTGTTGATTTTTGTTGGATCTATTATTTATTTTGCATGTTTTATTGGAGATTTACTCTGCTTATGTTAATAAAGTAGTGGTCGACAAATATGTTTTTGCTTGTAGTTTATAAATTATTGTTAAAACTAGAGGTGGAAGCACTAAACCATCTGCTTCTATTTCTCTAAGAAGTAAGAAACGTAAGGCTAGAAAAGTTTTGAAAATTTGTAAAAAGAAAATAATTGTAGTAGAAGAATTTGAGCGTGTTTCAATTTCTTAAACAATGGTGGAGATTAATAACTACCAAGACAGTAGTGCTGATGCTACTAATAATGTTGAGAGTAGTGAAGGGGAAAGTGATTGCGAGGAGAGTAGTAGAAACACTAGTGGAGATGAGGATGATCCTCTATCCTTGCCAATTTGTGCAAGAGATATATTAGGTGATTTGTATGACCTAGCGACGTGGTTACATGAATTAGGATAATTTCCAACAAATATCTCTGTAAGATCTAGGATGACAGTTCATCGTGAGTTCTGAAAAATTTTGATTCAAGATAATTTTAAAATGAATTTAAGGGTACCTGCTTTCGACATTTGAGGCACATTCCGGATTATTTTAAGTTGAATGAATAAATTTCCATTACATGTTTTTGCGATGTGTCACAAATGACAAAAAGTTGCATGTAATGTGGTTTTGTGAGAACGATAAGCATGTATGTTTTGGCTGACAAGAATTTGCATTAATTACGGGGCTAAATTATTTAGTATATCCCCGTGAATAAAAATTGAAAAATTTCTTTAAAATGTAAAAAATTTCATTTCAAGGTGACAAGGAACAAGAACATCACTTGTGCAAAGTTGCTAGGTTAAACAGTAGTAAGAAATTAAATAAGTAGCAGAAATTGAAGTGCTCTTTAGTTTGGTTTGTTCACTCAATATTTCTTGCCCATGATCGGTCTAAGATTGTGGATTAAAACCATATCAAGACGGAAGATGATTTGGATTTCTCTGGAAGTTATCCATGGGGAAATGAGTCCTTTGATTTAACATAGACATATTTTAAGAATCGTATTAATTTGAGGAAGCAGGGGGAAATGCATAATAAAACAAAAAAAGATGCATGTTAAGCTCTTTACGGCTTCCCCAAGTATTTTTATTAAGTATTATCAACTATTTTGTCGATTTATAATATACTCTTATTTATTTGTGTAGTACTTCATAGCCTCTATTTATTTGTTTGTTCTTTATATGGATTTCAGGTTTGGATATAAATGAAGCTTTTCCATATCTTGAAAAGTATGCCGGGAAGTCCTTAGATGCTCCACTGCCCATTCCCAATTTACTAAGATGATACACTATAAAGAGTGATGATAAAGTTGAAGGTGATCCATTTAAGTATAAGGAGAGAAGTACGAAGGTATATATTTATTAGTTACTAGGTAAATCTCCCGCGCTTCGTGCGGTGGTGAACTACGTCAATTATCTACTTCTGAACATTTGATAATATAAGTATTTTCGAGAGGGTACAACCTTTCAAGAATATTTTATCCAAAGAAAATATGAAATATTTTTAATCTTAAAATGAAAAAGGTTTGATTCTAAGTGTTTATGAATTTTGTTATTAATTCTTCAATTTAACTGTAGTTGTTCATCACCGAATTCTCTTGAAAAGATATGTAATTGTTTCATTGTCAATATTTGTATTTTCAAAAAGTGGTACAAACATTTTATTTTAGTTGTGTACTTGATAAGTTTATTAAAATATAAAAACACATTTCTTGAATTTCAATGAAATAACGTATGTCGCTCAAATAATTTGGGTTAAATGATGTCTTGGAAAGTCCCTTATTCAAAATCATACGCAGTCGATGACACTACTTTGATAGAAAAAAGACATATTTTGTTGTTTATGTTTCAGTCAATATGGTTAAAACTTTATTTTTTGGGAGTTTTAAACTAAAGTTTATAAGGAAATAATTATTTCTTTAAATTTTGATTAATATAGATTCATCCTACTTTGAGGGGTAATTCATTGACTCCAATCCAACATTTGAACCCCAAACGTTTGATCAAGGTTTAGTACAACACTTACCATCCCACTACATTCCTTTATTTTTTGGATGTAACTAATTGATTGAATGCCTCGATAAGATAGAAAGTTGAACAATAAAACTTCAAGGTACTGTGGAACCACCTAGCTTTTGAACACTCAAAGTCCCTTCTTGGACATCCATGTATTTTTTAGCCATTGAAAACTCTATAAAGATCAAAGTCATTTCTTTTACAAGTTTAAGAATTCTAATCTACATGAAACCAATAGTCTAATGATTACATTCAACTCTTGATTAACATATTTTTACTTCAACATAATGATCAAAAGCATAAACATAAACAATAAAGTTTAAAACATGTACTCAAAAATAAAAATTAATATAATAAGCATAAATTAATGATTGTAAAAAATATACTAGGATCTTTAATAATAAAATGAAACATAGAGGAAAAAGTCGAGCTCGTTGAATGCACATTGTCCCTTTAAGGAAATTATAAAGGAATAGATCCTCTCTAGATAGAACGATTCTATTGGCTAGTGTGCTGATACAAAAACAATGGTGTCAGTGAGCCACTCAACTGGAGCAAAGTGCAAAAATATTTAATTGTGCAGAAGAAGAAGAAGTTCAAAATTTTCGTTGTGTTAAAATGAGAGAAAATCCCTTTATTTATGGATAACAAAGGGTAGTGTGAATAGATTTTTATTGTGCTTCATCGGAAAGGTCACAACTCTTTGGACAAGTCACAATCCTTCATAAAAGTCACAATTTGTTTTATAAAAGTTGCAACTCTTCATGAAAGTCGCAACCCTTCATTAAAGTTGCAACTCTTCATAAAAGTCGCAACTCTTCGTAAAAGTCACAACTTTTCATAAAAAGTCATAACTTTGTGTAAAAGTCGCAACTTTTCATGAAATGGAAGGCTAAATTTGGAAATAAATAAGTTAAAAGGGAATCTTGGTTTTTTATTGTGCCACATACGTGGGCCTAGGGTTCTCTTTTATATTAATATATGATTATATAACAATAATTTTAAATTAGTAAATATTGTGTCATATTTAAATGATTTTTTTGATTGTTCACCCATACCTCATCCATAATGTTCGTGAGATGGGACTGAATTACATGAAAATATTAAAACCATATACGGAATAAGTGAAGGACGCAGTCATTGATGTACATTTGGGTGATCACATTGTACATTGTGTGAATTCTGTTTCTAGTAGACAGAAAAATATACCGAGTACTTCTAATGATGGAAATAAAATCTAAGTGATCATGTCTTATCCGGTGAGCAATCAATGGTCAAAATTGTTGCCTATATATAGGACAAAAAGTTGAGGAGAATTGAAATGAATAAAAAACAACAACAAGAGAAAGGTAAATTAGTGTATATATTTATTGCTATTGTCAAGTAATTTATTCCTATATTTTTATTTTTCAATATACGATAGTACATATGAACATTACAACAGATAATGAAGAACTTGCAGTAGTTGAAGAATACTTTGGTGCAATTGATGAATACTTTACGGATGGAGTTGATGGTGTGGCAGTTGATAAAGTGACAGGAGATGGTGTGGCAGTTGATGATGTTGTAGATGAAGTGACATGTGCAGTTCATCCAGTGGCAGTTATTAATGAAGTGACAGGCGTTGATGTTTTTGATGAAGTGGCAAATGGTGAAGTTGCAGGTGCAGTTGATGATGTGGCAAGTGGTGAAGTGGCAGGTGTTGATATTGTTGATGAAGTGGCAAGTGGTGAAGTGTGCAGATGCAGTTGATGATGTGGCATGTACAGTTGATCCAGTAATAGTTGATGTTATTGATGAAGTGGCAGTGGCAGTTGATGATGTGGCAGATGCAGTTGATCCAGGGGAATTTAATGTTGTTGATGAAGTAGCAATTGATGAAGTGATAGTTGGTGAAGTGGCAGGTGCAATTGATCCAGTGGGCTGATGTTATTGATGAAGTGAAAAGTGGTGAGTGGCAGTTGATGTTATCGATTAAGTGACAAGTGTTGAAGTGGCAGATCCAGCAGTAATTGATGTTGTTGATCAAGTGACGGAAAAGAAGAAAGAAAGAAGAAAAAGAAGATGACAGTGTTGAAGTGGATGTGATGAGTATCGTTATGGAGCTCAATGGTAATATTAATTATGACGAAAAAACAATTGAAGTGGATTTAAAGTATTTGGCATCTTAAGACAATGATTTTTAAAGTATTTGGTATTTTAAGACAATGGTTGAATTGGTTTGTCGTTTTGCTGTTTTGTGGAGAAAATTGTACATTTGAAAGATTATAAATGGTTTGTATATGGTTAATGGTAGTTTTGAGAAACAATTTGACATATTTTATTATGAATGGGTTTTATGAATCCGGTTAGCTTAATAGTATGTGATTTTTGTTTTACATGATTTGTTGGTTCGTATATTTAATATTGTAGATTGTTATCAATGTTGTTTTATAACATTATAATCAAAAATGAAATATATAAGAGTAAAATAAATAAAGAAAAATACATTCATTTATTCAGTCTCATTCATGTTTTACATTTCCAAGAAGCAAACACCCAAAATAAACCACACAATATAGCTTTTAGGCGTTTTTCTTTTTCTTCTGCCAAAATCAACCTTTCTTTTAGTTGAATCTCTATCTATTTTCAGTATCTTTTAGCAACACTTTCAAGTGATTCCTCTACTCTCTGACCTCTTTTAAGAAAGTCATTAGCAGATCCCTATTTTCTTCGGATTCTCGTAGGTTTGTTAATAATTCTAATTTGGCAACACCTTGAAAATTTGATGGGCTACTTGTTGATGATTCATTTTAAATCAACCTAAAAAATGAATATATGTCAACTGGACAATTAAAGAATTGTCGACCTGGATTTTTATCGATGTGTGACATCCTCAACGTAGTTGTATTTCCCCAATGACAATTGTAAGACTTTTTTTCTTTGGATGTTTGAGACATTGTAAAAATGGAGGCTTTTGAGTTGTTTATGAGGCATTGCCTTTCTTTTATATTATAAAAGAAGCAGATATTACCATTGAAAAAGTGAATTTGTACTTTTGTTAGAGTTGTAAAATTTGTACATGTAAATATTTTCTGGTTATCAAGATGTATAGACCCTCTATACAATCAATACATATCTATGTGTGTGGTGTATGAATGATCAATGATATTTATACTCTTACATTAGTAAGGTTCACTCTTGTTTATGTCTATATTAAAGCATTGTCGATACTTTACCTACTAGAATCAAACACTTATATATAGACCAAAACTAGTAGAATATAGAAAAGACAAAATTATTAATAATAAATTATATTTTTGAACTTTATCCAATTAAATGAGTTTAAACAAGTCATATGATCATGTAAGAGTCCACATAAATTAGGTGTGGTGATTAGAGACGTATGAGGAAGAGTTGTAGTTATACTATCAACATTATTATTACAATATTTGAGAAAGCATAAGTATAATGTAAGGATGTAACTAACCCTAACAATAAAATTTTCAATTCACTAACTAACGAACAATCCTAATTCAAACTAACAATCAATAGACCAAATTCAATAAACTAATTACAATTAAATAGCTAACAAAATCAGAATATAATTTAATTTTAAAAAAATTGAAATATTATTTGACCCTAACCTTAAAGAGAATGAGATATTGAGGAGACAGAAGAGGTAGGGTGGCGGAGGCGTCAGCAGCTAGTAATGGAGGCAGCTCCAGCATCAGCAGCGATGGCGGCGTCAACGAGCGGCGGTCCGATGGGTCAACGGTAGTGGAGGTGGTGAGGAGGGGGGAAATTTCATAAATGGGGAAATGGAGAAAATTCGAGACTGGTCTTTTATAGATTTAATGAAAAGCGACGGACAACGTCGCTATGTCCGCAGCTTTTTAAGAAATATAGTTGACCAATATTTTTACCAAAAAGCGACAGACTAAGAGGCATTGTCCGTCACTTTTTTAAGAATGTTGACAAAAAAATTTGACCAATAAGCGGCGGACATAAAGAAGTTATCCGTAGTTATTTGAAAAAATATTGATATTCTAAAATAAATTAGAAGCAACGGACAGCATGTATAATATTTTAATTTATATTAACTATTCTTAATAAAAATGATGGATGGTGTCGCTATTTATATTAAATAAATAATTATTAATTATATACATATTTGTCACAAAATTCTTCTAAAAAACGACGGACTATAAGATGTTGTCCGTCGCTTTTCGTCAAATAATTTAAAAAATAATTATTTTATTTAAAAGCGATGGATAGCATCTCAAAAACCATCGTTATTTTGAGTGATGCCGTCCATATTTTTTTTTCCCCAGTTTTTTTATTAGTGTTTGTTGTATATATTTTAAATGTTATGTTGCAGCCTTATCGGCTTGCTAGCTCTATATAAGTTAGGATGACATTGTCGCCCTAACAATTTATTAGTTGAAATTATTTTAAAAATGCATTCTTATGTTATCCTTTTAAAATAATTTATTGGAGAAATGGACATAGAAAAATTCATGTAATGTTTTTTTTGTAAAAGATTATAATTGAGATATAGAAATGAAGTTATGTTTGCTTTTTGACATTTCGATTGTTTCTATATGAATTCCTCTCATCCTTCATTATTATTATTAAAAACTTCTCTTTAAATTTAAAACATCTAAAAAAATTATTAGAATGTAAAAGTTAAGCTTCATTTTGTTTATATTGTAGTAAAAATATAAATCAGCAAAATTATTCTACATATTATTTGAGGTATATTGTTCTCGGGTAATAATATGACGTCTTTACAATTATTTTATATTATTCTGACATATAATTTCACATGAAAAAAAATATTTTCATTTTCAATTTGGGGAAACATTGCACATGCATGTCTTACTAATATTCATGAAATTTGAGAAAGCTTGAAATACTTGATAGGGATACACGTGCAACACACGTGTTGATATATATATATATATATATATATATATATATATATATTGATTGTACTATATATTTCATTGTATAGCATTTCATTCGATTTGTATAATAGCTAAATAAAAGAGTCAAACGTATTCAAACTTCAGTTAAGTCTATTGTGACCAAGTATCTAGACTTAACTGAAGTTTGAGTAGGTTTGAGTCTTCTACTTTTTTAATCTACAAATCAAATAAAATTTCATGTAATGAAATATATAGTAAAACAAGTATAAATGTATATCCTTATCTGTACTTATTACTTTAACTGGAAAAATAGATTTCTAAAATTTTTTCTCGTTTAATTATTTAAATTATACATAATGTTTCGAATAAACATAACTTTGGTTCTATGTCTCAGTTATAGGCTTTTACAAAAAACAATTGACATGAATTTTTTTATGTTCATTTCTCCAATGAATAATTTTGAAAGACTTCTAGAAGAATATATTCTTGAAATAGTTTTAAAACAACTCCTGTAGATATTGTAATATCAACAATATTGTCAAAACTATTCAAATTTTATTTAGGATCAGACAAAATCTTGGAAAGAGTTGTGTCTCTTGATTAACCTGAAATAATTAATTGATCTGAGTTTTCACCAGTTTGCAACACCAAAAAAGAGCTTTTGTTTAGTGTATGTGATTCTTCAATTCTCCTTGATGATAACAAACTGGTTAAATTTCATTTTTGTTTGATTATTTTTATGATTATTTGTAAAAGTGATATCTGAGTAAGATTTTGTGTATGCCATCTCACCAAAGGTGAATTCATGATTCACGATTTACGTATTCAATTTTAAAAGTTTTTTCACATTAAATCCATTTTATTTTTAATGTTGTTGGTCCATTTCTATTGTTTGTTGCTTTATAGTTAATTGTTAGACAAAAAATATGTTCTGGAATATTTTTAAATACGTTCTTTTACCGCTTTTCAAGAGTTCACATATTTTTTTCAGTTCCGTTAATAACTCTAATCCACACCATTTGTGTTGATATAAAGGGTGCTTACCATCCTAGCTGGGAAAATTAAAGTTGATTGTTTGGAGGTATAAAAGATATCTTAGATATTTACTAAAATTGTATTGAATTTTGTAGAGTAATATCTTTGATATTTGTACTTAAGAAAAATCTAGATAGTCTAGAATATTAGATAATTGAGGGAGACATGTGTACAAGAGGTTAGAATAGTCTAGATTCTTAGTATTTAGAATTTGTGGTTAAGGGAGAAATTGTGGAACACAAGTGATATGTTATCACTTGTGTGAACCTCATTTATTCTGAGTGAAATGGTTGAGGTCATTTCTCTTTGTATTTTGTACTCTCATATTTGTATAGTTAATTGTCCATCTCCTTTGTGGATATAGTCAGTTGACGACCACATTAAGTCTTTCTGGCTTTTCGTATATTTCTCCTTTGTATTCTTACTCCTGGTCTTTCAAAGTTTGCTAACTTCTGCATGACACTTGATTATTGGGTCATGACAACTGCTATAGGTGCCTGGCTTGAGCCAAGTTGTGCTAAAGTGTGATCAGATTGTGAACTTCTTTGCAGAGTCTACGCCAAAGCAGAGATAGTTGTTACAACTTGACCTTTACAATAAGATTGTTGTCTTAGATGAGGATAACGGAGCTTCTTTCTTCTTGGAGTTGTTGATTATGTGTAAGTTTTACATAATGAATTTTGTATATAGTTTAGGACATTGTTAGGTCTTATCCCCAACCAGATGAGTTATAGTATTCGTAGATACTTGTGGACATACTTTATGGGGTCTTTTCAGCTTCCATTTATAACCTTGTTGGTTTGTTATATATTTCTTTTAACTTTTAAGTTGCAGCCTCATTGGCTTGCTAGTTCTTTATAAGTTTGGATGACATTGTCGCCCTAACAATTTATTAGTTGAAATTATTTTTTAAATGCATTCTGCTAGAAGACTTTCAAAATAATATATTGGAGCAATGGACATAGAAAAATTCATGTCATTTATTTGAAAAAGTTTATAATTGAGACATAGAATTAAAGTTCTGTTTGCTTTTGGACATTTCGATTGTTTCTATATGAATTTCTTCCCTCATTCATTATTACTATGAAAAAATACAATTTAAATTAAAATCAGGTGAAAAATATATAATTAGAATGTAATAGTTAAGCTTTATTTTGCTTATATTTTAGTAAAATATAAATGAGCAAGATTATTCTACATACTATTTGAAGTATATTGTTCTCTAGTAACAATATGTCGTCTTTTGCAATTTTTTTATATTGTTGCAACATATATTTTCTCATGGAAAATATATATTCATTTTCAATTTAGGGAACAGTTGCACATGCATGTCTTACTAATATTCCTTGAATTTTTAAAGGCTTGAACTACTTTATAGGGATACACGTGCAACACACGTGTCCATATACATACATACAGATGGACCAAAAGGTATTGTTAGAGATTGTGTTGTCTTAAGTTGTGCAATTACAGAATTTTTCTCAAGTTAATTGTTCAGACACAAACACCAAAAAGTAAAAATAATAATATTAAAAAAAGAACAACAACATAGTTGGTCTCACTCACTCAATATTTATTATCTCATAAAGTCATTTTTCTATTGATTTTAAATTTTTTTCAAGATTTTATGAATAGTAGTAAGAACTATTAGATGACTAAGACCATCTGAGAGATCAATTCAACTTATTTTCTAAATGCAACTTTCATTTTCTTTAAAGATTTATAAATTTTATGTCTAACAACGTCCACAATAAAAATAAAATCATCAGATCTTCTAAGACCCTCATTCTTTTACAAGTAAATAAAAAACATGAGTTTTCATATAAAAATTTAAACAAGAATAATTTTATAAAATAGAAAATAAACAGAAACGAAAATTCAAGTGAAAAATTATTAGGAGAATGAAAAAATAAAAATTCCTGGTTATTTCGAGTATTAACAGCACAAGCTAAGCAATTTTCAACAAAATCACAAAATTATTATTCA
Source organism: Solanum sitiens (assembly GCA_016801875.1). NCBI lineage: Eukaryota > Viridiplantae > Streptophyta > Magnoliopsida > Solanales > Solanaceae > Solanum > Solanum sitiens. The sequence goes on from JABWTJ010000743.1 coordinate 374,429, forward strand.
TATGATAGACTCAAAAGATAACATCTATATGTCCATTTATATAATTGTACCATGTTGATTGTAGTAATTATAGATTATTAATTAGGGAAAATGCACAAGTACCCCCCTATACTATGACCGAAATTCCAGAGAAACCTTAACTAAACTAAGGTTCTATTACCCCCCAGAACTTTCTTTTTTTTAATTTTGTACACCTTTTGTCTTACGTGGCACACTCTGTGAGTCCACGCAATTGAGGCGCGTGAGAGATATTTGGATGCCACGTAAGCCAAAAAGGTGCACAAAATTATAAAATAAATAAGTTCAGGGGGTAAATAGGACCTTAAAATAGTTAAGGTGTGTCTCTGGGATTTCGGTCATAGTCTGGGGGGTACTTGTGCATTTTGGGAAAATGCACAAGTACCCCCTCAACCTATACCCAAAATGTCAGAGACACACTTATACTATACTAAGGTCTTGTTACCCCACTGAACTTATTTTATAAGTAATTTTCTACCCCTTTTCGACCTACGTAGCACTATCTTGGGAAAAAAAGTAAACCATCATTGGGCCCACAAGATAGTGCCACGTAGGCCGAAAAGGGGTAAAAAATTATAAATAAAATAATTTTAGCGGGGTAATAGGACCTTATTATAGTATAAGTGTGTCTCTGAAATTTCGGTCATAGGTTGAGGGGGTACTTGTGCATTATCCCATTAGAAATTAAATAAGGAATTATCACTTTATTTATTCAACTGGTCATGCAAAAGTGAATATTTAATAACAATATATTTGATTGATTTCAAGATACTGAGATCTCGTTTGACCATAAATTTTGAAACTTAAAGTTGTGTTTGGACATGCATCTACATTGGGAAAATAAATTGTGCGTGAAAGCGAATTTCTCCCAAAAACTATTTTAGAACATTTTTTGGATCTTGAATTTTTTTAAGACAAATTTTTAAAATCTTATCCAAATTATATAGTCAAGCAAATATTTAATGATATATTTTCATATTTTGATAAAAAAAATATATGTTCAAATAGATATTTAGTGTTATGGTTTTAAAATTAGATCTGGTCAAATACTAGGTAAATATTAGAAAAATAAATTATATAAGAAAAAAATCTTAATCGACTTTAAAATTGTAGATATAATGGCTTTCTCTATATTCAAAAGTCATTGTTAATTTCAAATTTTTAAATATTATAAAAAATAGGGAAAATGGACGAATTTACCTCCGAACTTTAATAAATTGTACGTGTATGCCCTTCGTTATATTTTGCGTTCATATAAGCCCCAGTCGTTCAATTATAGGTACATATATACCCCTCTCACTAACGGACTCCTAATTTGTTACACGTGTCTTAATCCTATTAAACTACCCGTGTGACCCCTTTTTTAACCCATTACCCAACTATCCGCCCCATAACCCAATACCCGCCCAATTTCATCTAGAAGGAATTAAAATTAAAACACCCAAGATTTTGTTTTGCTGTATTTCCGTCTTCTTCTCCTATCAAGAATTAGATTTAACAAAATTTTAATAAGTAAGATAATTGTATGCGTAATTAAAAGGCGTATTAAGAATATGAGTAAAAGCATCCAATTAAGAAATTGAATCCAAAGATGATAACTTTTGTGAGTATAGATTGAGTATTATTTAAGACAATGGCCAAATAAAGGAAGAAAAAAGAAAAAAGGAGGAAAGGGGAAAAGAAAGAAGAGAAATCTCAATAATTTAGCATAATCAAAGTTGTTGCAAAATAGATTTTGTGATTTTTGGAAAGTAGATAAACTCACCTTTTGAGATTACAAAGGAACTTTTGCGATGTGGAGGCTGTCGGAATCTAGTGTTCATTTTCTTGAAAATCTGGTAAAGAAAATGGTGGTTTCGAAGTTTATAAGGTAAATTTCAGATAAAGACCAGTTTAAGGATTTTGAAGAAAAGAATAAAAAGGAAGAAGAAATTCAGAGAGGCTGAATTTGGATGTTTTAATATGGGTGTTTTAATTTGGATTACTTTTAGAGGAAACTGGGTGGGTATTGGGTTATGGGGCTGATAGTTGGGTAATGGATTAAAAAAAGGGGTCAAACGGGTAGTTCAATAGGATTAAGACACGTGTAAAAAATGTAAGACCCCCAAAACGAGTTAGGGTGTCTAGAGCCCAACATGTTCTTCATAAGGGTCTAAGGTCCTAAAATGGATTATAATATGGTATTGAGGCAGTGTGTAAAGTTTGAGTTGATTTGGAAGTCAAACGTCAAGGGACGACCAAGACATTCGACGACTAGTCACCTGTGTGCCTCATGTGTCTATACATGCTTATAATTGTATGAGATGAGCTTATGAAGTCTTAAAATGAGTTATAATGATGTTTGTAGGCAGTATATGGAGTTTCGTGAAGTTTGGAGGTCAAATGTCCAAGAACGTCTAAGACGTTCGAAAGATATCCTTGAGATGCATGTGTGTGCCTTGATGGGGCCTAGCATATTTGGACGTGTTACGTGTAATTCTTTTGAGTGAAACTGACGTGGAAGGTCTTGAACTTGTTATGGTTTGTATTTACGTTGGAAACGTTTGGGTATGACTTTTCAAAGGCCCCGCAAAATGGCCCACAAAGAAGGACCCAAGGGCTGTCGAGACACTGCCTTGGCAGTGTCAATCGACTAGCCAAGATGACGCCCCATCGGTGGAATGACACCCCGTAGATGGGGAGGCATCGATGGGCACTTAGCCTGGAGAAGGCTTGGCCACATGACCGCCTCAGACCCAATAAACGGAGGGTACAGAATGACCCGTCAATGGCCCAACGCCCCGTCGTTGGGTCCGTCGATGCAAGCTCGTGCATCACTGCCTGCGACTGTTTCATTAAAGGGGTGAATGGGAAATTCACCCCACGTCCTAACCTAACCCTAATAGTTTTTTTTTAGATATTTTTGGGTGTATATAAATGATCAAAAATGTGATCAACCTATTCCCAATCCCTTCTACACAAATTAGACTTTCCTTCCAAAAATATTCTCCCTAGAAACCTCCATTGAAGGTGAAGCTCAAGAACAGCTTGGAGCTTGGATTTCCATGTATTATTCATCAAGTTTTAGAGGTTTTCAAGTAGACAAACATATGGTGATCCTTCATCTCTATTTATCCTTCCATCTAGAGAGTTAATCTCAAAACTTTCAAAGAGATTTCATGATCAAACTTCTTCTTCTTCAATCTAGCCATGAGTTCTTTCTAAAAACATTTTTAATAGATAAATCATGATGAATTGATGTTAATGTATTGGTTTTAACATCATTTTCAATTCAATTGCATGATGAAGTCATGTCCCTTCGCAAAATCGATTTAGTCCTTGCATGGGCATTGTGATCATGGCTTGTTATTGGTATGTTTGTGATTCTTTTACGTTGAAATGGTTATATATATTGTTATTTACGTGAATTGATGATGAATTGATGATAAAGGATCAGTGTGGATCAATGTATGAAGATTCGAACATGATTAGTCTATAACTCTATATGTTCACTGTAACATGGACCTTTTAATAAATAAAAGTGGAAATCGATTATGTTGTGGTTATTGTAGCTACTGCCTTACGTTAATAAGTTGGTTGAATTGTGAGTATAAATATGGTATGATCAAAATAAATAAGTCTTGGTATTAATTGATCTAAGTGCTTCTAAGCTATCAAGTAGTAACTTGTGATCTTGACGTTATGATGGTTGTTGTGCGATTCGAATATGATGAATTGCCTTAGCTACTGCATATATGTGTAAAATGATGATTATTTAGTATAATTGATTCAATATGGATAGATAACAATGGAATTGGTAAATATTGATTTAAGTCCTTCTAGCCTATAGACATTGATAGAGTAATGTATATGTTGTGATCTATATTCTAAGATGAATAAAGCATGATTAAGACTTGGTTCCTATCTCTTTAGCTACTGCCCTAAATGTATATTATTGATAAATTGTGATTTATGAGCAAAACTAGGGAAGTTACTGGATGATCTATAACTCCATACATTCTACCATATATGTGATATAGTGTATTAGATGGTAGCATGACTTTGTAGCAACTTGTACATGGTTTCTTCATGATAAAATGTACATATATCTGCTGCCCTATATATATATTGATGATGGAAAGGATATATTTATCAATGATGATCAAAGGATAATGAAGTGGCTTTCTCTCTACTTTCTTTATAGTATTGTAGTTGATGAATCCTTGTATGACATTGTGTGGTATGATCCACTTGTGGTGGCGGTGTTTACTTTATTGTCATTATATATGTGTTGACCATGGCCTTGAAGGAAAATTGATTAATATATGAATGAGTGGTTATGATGATGACCTTGTGTGTAACTTGTGCCTAGTCTTCTACTTTAGTTGTGAATTTAGGTTATGTTACTATTGTTATGACAATGTAAATGGTTATGTAAGATCATGTGTAGGTACTTCCATTAATGAAGTGTTAAGGATTGATGACCCCTACCTATGTACCCCTATGTAAATGTGTGAATAGCTAATGTTAGGAGTCTTAAAGTATATAGGAAGTTAGCTTGCCTCCTATGCTAAATTGTGTTGTGTGGTCTATGCTTGAAAGTGTAATATGGTCTTAAGAGGGTGGCTGCCTCAATATGTTCTTGATAGACATTATGTGATCATGTTGACCAATGTACACACACACTCACACTTCATGCATGCTTAAAAGTAGTAAGGGTCATGGTGTCTAAAGGAAAGGTAGTTCTCATATTCACTAGTGTCTACTACTATGCATGTTAAGCTTATGTATATGAAAGTATGATATGTGTTTCCTTAACTAGGATGACTTGATAAGTGTACTAGTATGGGCAAGGGTATGGGACCTTGTCTATGCATTGCACATGTGTACCTTGATAGGATAGTTCATAGGTTTGGTTTCTATGTATATGAAAATGAATGTATGGGCATATTATGATATGAATTATATGATATGATGAAGTATGAATGTGCATAATGTCTTAGTGTGTTATATAAAAGGATTTCTCATATAGTTATACCTATAGACTCGTGCATTGATATGTGAACATGTGTAACATTTATGTGTTATGTGAAAGGTTTGCTCAAATATAAGTACACACACATGTACGAAGATCTAGTTAATTGATAGGCCTTGAAAGGTGTGCTCAAGAGTAATCTAAAACTAATAGGTGCTTGAATATTCTATAAGCATATGAGGAACAACTATCTTAAGCCTATGTTTTATGAAAAATTTAATAATGGCTTTTCAATAAAGGGAACTTAGCTTAGCACCGAGTGAACTTGACAATGAGAGGTGTTGACTTCCCTTGAAGGAAGATTTACCATTTGTTCCTTATAGAGTGTTGACTTCCCTTAGAGGAATACTTACCTATGGATCCACATGAGGTAGTGACTTCTCTTTGAGGAACGTTCACCCATGTTTTCTCATGAGAGGAGGCCCCAATTGTCAAATGGCATGTGAAGGAATTATACCTTTCTCTTAGTCCCATAAAATATGCTTGCCCCATAGGATCTAGCAAGTGAATTCACTTAGGATGCTAGGATGTATCTTAAGGTTCTACTTTGGCTAAGTGGGACACCTTCCATTGCTGTAAGGCTCTACAACATCAAATTCCATGTTCAGCACCCATGGTCTTAGTGTCGGTTAAAGCTATAGTTTCCCTAAAGTAAAATGGACAATGGAAGTAAATGACTAGGACCCTAACTAGGATGACTTAAGGGAGGTTACTTAGGAAAGGTGGAAGTAATGAACACATCTAGACATTGCAGAAGTAGCTCCTTAGGAAGTCCTAGGGAGGTGGCCTAGTGTGTATGATTATGCTTATGTCTTTATGCATGACATTGTAGTAATTGCCTACTTGTTTTGAAGATGTGCATGGTATAAGTCTATATGATGTGAACTTGTCCCTATATGCATGATGTTGGTCTTAATGACTATATGATGAAGGTCTTGCCTAGCTTGGATGAAGTTGCCTTTACTTGTTATGATGATGTATGAAGTATTAAGTCTTGAGGTCTCATGATATGTTTAGTAAGTATGTGTGAGGTTATGGGGCTTAACATGTACGTTGCACTAGTAGACTAAGATTGAGGTCATGAGTAATGTCTTGTAATGATTTATGTGAAGTAAAGTGATTAGATATGCAAATGGGTGTAACTTACCGTAAAGCCATAGAGTCTTGACTTAAATGTGTCTATGATGTATTATGCTTCTATGATGATATGTGTTGGCTTGTGTAAGTTGTATATATGGTTTTCCTTGAGACCGTAAGGTGATGCATTGCACCATGTATCACTAGAGGGTTACTTGGGAGGTTGATGAATTAAAGGAAAGGAAGTTCACTGTAAGAGGAAAATAGCTTACTATTAAGTGTCTCTAAAAGTGACTTAAATTCAATATGTGATTTTCTATGAAGTTTGGCCTTTGAATATGTCTATATGCAGCATGTGATATAAATGCTATTGTACAAAGGTTTTATGAAGATTTACTCAAAAAGGCATGAAGTATGATTTCAAGAAAATGTCCCTTTTAAATGTATGATTTTGCATGGTTGCCATACTTATTGCATTCCTGTACTAACTCCATTCTTCTCTACGTTTTACACAAAGTGTAGGTTATGAATTTTTAAGGGATGCCTATATGATTGAGGAGCTTGATATGTGATTACAAGCTCAAGGAAAGGAATCCTTAAGTCCAAAGATGTCCTAATGTGTAGTTTATTGTAAAGTTCTTAAATATTCAACTTATGTATTATGTTATTAAGGGCCGTGTCCCTAATGTACTCTTATGATGTTTAGTCTAGGATGGCAAAGAGACTTAAGGTCTAAATATGTATTATGACTTATATTTTATATATATATATGAGGTGATGTTTCTAGCATATGATGTTCTATGAAAAGTTTTAAATTTTCCGCTAAATTTACTATGAAAATGCGATGAATGATAACTATGGGATTGTATAAGATCTCCGAGAGGTCAAGTACGCCATGTTACTTATAGGGGGGGCTCCCCGGATGTGAGAAACGTGGTATCAGAGCATGAGGTTTATAAAGTGATTTTAGATTCTAAAAGTCTCATATTGCCACGTCTAGTAGATTCTTATATCATTGGTGGTGAGTCGGACACATCAAATGGTAAGAGAGGCTATATGACGATAGAGTTTTCCTTCTTCATCATTCTCATATCGCGCCATAGAACTTAACTCTATAACATCTCTCTCTTATGTTTTCTTGTCCGGTGGTCTTTTAGATGTGATTGTTTGTATGAGATGGTATCTTATATGCTTGAGGGAGAAAAGGTGAGTTAATGATTATATTGGTTTTATGGTTTGATGAGTATGTGTGAAGGTGAATTTTGGCATGTTTTGATGATGTGATGTCATTTATGGCTATGCATGAGATTTATGTGAAATAGCATGTTATGTTGAGAAATGTATGTCATGATATGATTAAAGCATGTCAGAAGTTATTTTGGTTAAAATGAGTTTCTTTTGGAATGATGTGTTACTATATGGTTTTACATGATGGTAGTCTAATATTATGATTGAGTTTGAAATGCTTTGTGACTACCTATGGAAGCATGCTACCCTAAGAATATGTGCTTAAAAAGTGTTCAATGTTTCCCTTTGAATATGTGTATGATATTTCAAATGTTGCCTTTGTTTAGATGTGTGAACCTTCATGATCGTTTAGTAGGGATTGAGTCCTTTGTATAGACTTAATCCTAGGTGTGAAGGTAGTATGCTTGTCTTGGTAGGGTGATGATGTGGGTTTTAGTGACCTAGAAGTCATCTTACTGTAATGTCCAAATAAAAAGAAGAAATTTTATGGCTAAGCCTTTTCTATTGTTTCCCCTAATGTTGAATGACCTTGGTGTCTATTGTATTGTATGAAAACCTTATGTGGTTGAATAGTATGACTTCACTTGAAAGTTTGGGGATAATTTGCATAGGTGATAAGGTTTAGAATGCCTTGGTTGACTTACTGTAATTCCTTTATTGGTTGTTAAGTAAAGATCCTCTTAAGGTTGGGTTAAGTTACTCTTAATTGGGTTTACCCTAAGTGGAGCATGGTGATGAAATAGTAAGGTTGTAGATATTTTTGACCTTGTCCTATTTTTGCTGAACTTGAAGCTAATGAATTCTTAGTAAGCTTGTTCATGAATAGCGTTTTGCATAAAGTATGAATTGCATGACCATTATATGTTTGGTATGTACTAATTGACCCTTCCTTAAGGATATTATGAAGATTCCAAAGTGCATGAAAGAAAAATTTTGATAAAAATCCATATTTTCTCACGTTGATTTGCATCTTGATATGCTAGTTGTGCATTTGACTTCATGAGATAAGGTAAGAAACTTGGTTTTAGTCACTTTTGATATGTAAGGTTTAGCCTTATAATGAAAAATTGAGTCTCTTTAAAATAAAAAGTGTAGTCTCTTGAAAACAATTTGACTTTTATGATTTGGATATATATTGCATGTGTCTTTACTTGTTTATATAAAGTTCAGCATTTTCATTAGTTGAGCAGAGCCAGGGTAAGTGTTTCTTCTTATTCTTTTCGAGCTTAAGTGTTGTTTAGCATTCCCATTCGCATACTCGTACATTCAATGTACTGATGCTAGTTGGCCTGCATCGTCTTATGATGAAGACACATGTAACCAGGATCATCATCATCCAGTGCCTCGTTAATCTAGTTTGAGCATCAGAGTCAGTGGTGAGCCTCCTTGCATTCTGGAGGATCCTTTTATTTGCTTTCCAGTCTTTTTGTTATAGAATGTTGTGGGGTTTTTCCCAACATTCATCTTAGTATTATTGAGGCTTCATAGACAGATCATTTAGTTTGAGTCTCTTCTTATCTTGGATTTCAGATGTTCTAATTTTGAGACTTAAGTGTCATTTTGACAAAGACATTTATTTAAGTTATTTTATGAGAATATTTCTCGCTTTATGAATAAGTTAAGTCTTCCGCTGAGTTAAGTAAGCCAGACCAAGGGTTTGCTCAAGAATGTTCATTGGGTGTCGGCCACGTCCAGGGTGTAGGCTCGGGGCGTGATAGTTGCGATATCAAACTTTATGGACGACCTTTTACCCCTTGAACTATTTAATAGTGTATTTTTAATCCCCCCCCCCCCGAACTATTTAATAGTGTATTTTAAAGGTATATATGTGCTCACGTGGACACATTACTATTTATATATGTAATATTTTTTATGTCCACGTGGACATATATATACCTTTAAAATACACTATTAAATAGTGTAGGGGGTAAAAGGTCTTTTCCAAAGTTTGGTATTGTAACAACAATTTCGGTCAAAGTTCGGATATATTTCAGACCCTTTTCCCTACATAATATATTATTTTATCAAAAACTTTTATGGGAAATATGCAGTACTCTAATGAAAAAGACTAATGTATGATGTTTCGCTTCTTAAATTTGCGATACTAAGTTCATACTCACGTCGAAACACTCGATACCCTTATTAGATCACGACTAAATTAAGATTCACGTCGAAACACTTTCGGACAAAGGCGACTCTATACCCAAGAGAAATCGAACCCAAAATATTTCAAGAATTATTTATCACTGCACCATAACCCTTATTGATAAAATAAACCTTTGTATCACGCTGACATGAATAACACACACACATAAACTTATATTAGAAGGACAATTACGTCATTTACCTTACAAATTTATTATTTACCATTTTTAATTGGGGTACATGATTGCACACTATCATACACATATTATATACATTTTATACACGTATCAACTATTTTTACTTTAATCATTGGGTGGAGAGTTATTTAGGTTTATCTGTTGAGGATTCTCAAAGCGGCTAATTATTAATGAAATTTCTTGCTAATTATTTGTAAAATACTTGTTTGTTCTAGTGTTTCCAAACACATCATAAGTTAAGTCGATGATGATAAATAACCAATTATCCGCAATAGTAATATAAATTGCATCCGCCTCTTTTCTTTTTTTGACCTACATCGTAACACCAAGGAATAGGGGACGTAAAAAATCAAAGGGGGTGGGGTGGGGTTCATATCAACTTGTTTCGACCTAGAATAATAAAGATCTAACAATAAAATTTGATTAAATATAAAATAATGTATATCTTTTAATAACAAAAGATAAATAATTGAGTCGTTGAATTTATTAATAAAAAATATAACATTCCATTCTTTACCAAATTCATCTATAACTTCTTTCGTTGAAAATTTTGATTTTTCATATACTCAACCAAGATTAATTTTCCTCTCTATCACTAGTTAATTTTATTTCTTTAATTGTTATACTCAATATTTTGTTATCATATTCACTCAATTCATGCGATTAGTTTACTTTCTCCGTTTCTATTCACATATCATCTTTACTAAAAATAGATATTCATTAACACTTCCTTTGTCCAATTTTAATTTTCATAATTTCCTTTTTTAGAGTCAAACTACACGAAGTTTGACTATCATTTTACGATGTATTTTTTCATCACATTAATATGCAAAAAATTACAATTTATAGTATTTTTCGTATAGTTTTTGAATATCTAAATTTTTGTTTGATGTATCAAATTAATGAATCTAAGTTAACTTTGCAAATTAGTCAAACTGACTTTCGAAAAGCATTACATGAAAATTAAAAGTGGTCAAAGGGAGTACTTGTCGTTTTACAAAATCACATAAATGACAATATTCTTCCTATTTTAACCTTGAAAGTAATTTACTTTGAAAATTTACATCTGACCAATATAGGAAAACTATAATTAATTCATGTTTATTGATCAAATTAATTAATCAAAATAAATTAATTCATCTTTATTTATTAGAACCTTGACTTTAAGAGAACAAAAAATAAGAGTGAAATGATAAAGTTACTAGTTTCCTAAGGAGCTTGTAACAGCTACATAGAAACGGGGGAGTACCTTTTAAACCAAGTATAACATCCTTTCATATTATTGTTATAAAATTATTAATCAAAATAAATTAATTCATCTTTATTTATTCACCCCTTTTTCTCACTTTTCTAGATATTCCAAATTGATTAACAGTTTGATTTAATTTTGTTTGTATGTGTTTTTATGTCATTTTGGTCATGCAAAACTAATTTTTATGTAGGTGAAGTTGTTTATGATTTGTGCTAAGGTAACAAATTAAATAAATCTAAAAGGTTTAATCTTTGAAATGTGTATTGCTTTTTACATTTATGCCACCACCAAAAAAAAAAGGAAGAACGAAAGAAGGGACTAGAGTTCTAATTTGTCATCACAAAAGAAAATCTATGAATTTTTTATAGATCTAAGTTATATACACTATAGAATTATATATTTGTTTGCACTATATAATTACTTATAATTTAATTTTGTGTAGTTAGAAAGATAAGTACTACCGCGTGGTGGTTCGGCCAATTTTGTTGTATGAGATGGAGTGTTTAACTTCTATATTTAGAATATGTAAGTTGTGGAATCGAGAATATTGAGATACATGTGTAGGAATACTAGAAGTGATAAGATTAGGAATGTGGATATTCGTGGGAGAGGCATTTGTGGTGGACAAGGTGAGGAGAGTGAAATGGAGATAGTTTGGACATGTGAAGAGGAGATGCGCAAATGTCATAATGAAGAGTAGTGAGAGGTTGAATATAGTTGGTATGCAGAGAGGGAGAGGGAAAGGTAAGTCGAATAAGTATTGAGATGAGGAAGTAGATAGAATAATATGACACAATTTTGACTTATTGAGGACATGACCTTATATAAGGGTGTGGCGGTCATGGAATAGGCTAGATGGTTAGTAGGTAATGGAGCCTTGTGATCTTGTTTTTAGACGGATTTAAGTCTGGAGATATTTGTCGTAGTATAATCTCATTTTTGTAGTTTCTTGCTTTGATATCTATCATGATCTTCTATTTATTATCTTTCAGTTATTGAATCATTGCCTTGTTGTTTTTGTTTCTTTATTAGTTGTTATGTTTACTTAGAAAACAACTTCTATCTCCCTGACGTAGGGGTGCGGTCTTTCTACCCTCGCCAAACCCCCACATTATAAAATTCCATTGGATATGTTGTTATTATATTTTAGTTAGAACTTGTGTTATTGAATAGTTAAGTATCCATAAGGGTGTAATAGAATATTTGAGAATCATTCACCTTTAATTTAGAGGTTTCAAGCTAGAATTCTTGAAACATAGATTTAAAAAAAAAATGAACAAATATCTATGTCATATACTAGCCATGTATATAATTGTTAGCTTATATTTTTATTAATCAATTGTTAATCATAATTTTATTTTTTCGTAATAGCATAGCACTATGCATGATACTAAACACTAGGAACCCGACCTCAGACTCGACATTAACTTGATTAATATTTTGACAAAGCTCAATTGGGCTCGCTCAACTCGAACTCAGTTATATTTTGACAAAGCTTGATTAAGCTCTACTGAGGCTCAATTCGATATTGTAATAAGTTTGGTTGAGCTCAGCTCGACATGATGGTGTAACAGACTAAAATGAGTTCAGTTCGCTCAGCTCGACAACCAACCATAAGGATTACGCGGTAAAGATCTCTATTACAAACACTATAACACAGTTGAATTCAGAAAACAAACAATAAATTAAGTACAATATCAAGCTCGATTTAGCCCCTCTCAACTTCATGGTGTTACAAACTATATTGAGTTCAGTTCCCTTAGCTCAGTAACCAGATCTAGCTAGCTAAGGATATGTAGTCAAAAAGCTTTCCGAGCTGAAATCAGAAACATCTCACTAAGAATAGATTTCATCAAAATTGAAAAAGTGGCAAAATGGTAGAAGAGAAAAGTAGAGGGCCCACCAACCAAACAAAACAAAAACCCTAACTATAAAGATTATAACAATGTACACTTTGAAAAATAACAATAGATTAAGTACGACAACAAGCTCGATTGAGCGCAGTTTGACTCAGTGGTTTAACACGTTCAATTAAGTTCAATTCACTCAGCTCGACACCCAGATCTATCTAGCTAAAAATCTTTCCCAAGCTCAAATTCAAAGTATCTTACTAAAAATAAAAGATATTGAAAATGAAAAGGTGTCAAAGGGTATAAGAGAAAAGTAGAAGGACCACCACCCGAAATCTCAAATAAAACAAACCTTAATAATTATAAAAGATGATAAAAAAACGTGGTATTCGGAAAACATTCAATAAATTAAGTGGTTTTTGTGTGCATCAATTTATTCCTTAATTGTAAGTGTAACGGACTTCTCGTAACATGAATTAAATTATGCAAATTCAACAAAAACACAAAAAGTGAAAAAGAATTATTGCAGAAACAAAAAAAAAGTAATTCTTTTTCTGATTATTTTTTCTGCAGATAATAAAAAAAATGCTCTATATAGAAGTTGGCTGAAGAATTTTGAAAAAAAAAAACATTGAAACAAAAAATCAAAACATTTTTTTCTCATAACTTTTTATTAATTTCATCGACCCTTTATCAAAAAAGAATCACAATTGTTTTTTGGGATAAAGGGCGATGATATATAGATTTATATCTTTAGCCATTTTATCAAATTCAAAAAACGTTTGATTTTTTTAATCTTGTTTTGGGGTAAAGATATGATTTTGAATTTGTTCTAACTTGTTTTTGTGTGTTTGCAGGGTTGAATTTATGAAATTGAATTTGTTATCCTCTTCAGTTTTTCTTTTCAAAAAAAATAAATGAGAGGAATATCTGATAATGTTCATGGAGTTTTTTTAGCTATATCATTGATGTACCGTGGTTTCACGGTACTTTCAATGCTTTTTCCTTAAGTGTAGTGTGTGTCTAAGGCCTTTTTGTAGTAATTTTAATATATTTTTATCTGTGTTTGCAGGAAAGCTGTCCAAAATGGAAATGCAGAAGACAGTGCTAAAATCAATGTAGAAGTGATGACCTACGAAGCCATCGACGCTCTGTCGACCCATCGATGGTCCGTAGGTGGTGATCGTCGACTGGAGGTTCACACATTTGGAAGCAACTCGAGAAAATCTGACCAAGTGTGGGGCTACGGAAGGATCGACGGACCATCCTAGCATATCGTCGTTTCTAACAAAAAGTAGTCCCAGTACCCGACTTGAAGAAATCACTAAGTATGGAAGAACGAAGGCATCGATGGACCGTAAGTGAGACGACGGACCGTGCTGGTGGTCCGTCAATTGTAACAGAAAGGATGCAAAGGTGAAGGACGAATAAAAAGTGAAGTGTGGACCGACGGAGGCTTTCGACGGTTCGTCGTTCCACCGTCAGTTGGGTCGTTGACTCAAGACACGTTTTGAAAAGATTTAATTTAGGACTTTATTATTATAAATAGGGTTAAAAACCTCATTTTGGGGGGTTAGACTTTTTATTAAGTTTCATACTCTTGTTATTGGAAGTTGAACTTTGAATTTTGGGAATTACTTCTAGTTTCCGGAATCGATTCTTACATTATTTTCGTTAATTCAAGTGATATTTATGGATTTTCTTCAAACTTATCAAATTAAGTACATGAATTCTTGTTTAATAACCATGAATTGTGTAATTCTAAGCATGGGTAACTAAATCCACAACTAGGATTGTGAGAACCATGGGTAATTAACAAGATAAAACTAGCTAAATAACAATTCTAGAATAGGTTCTTCCATGTATTGATAATTGTTTCGGTTAGAAGTCTTTTTAACGAGCGCACGCGTTAGAACCTGCCCTATTTCTACTTGTCGGACCAAGGAGGTAGTTAATAGGAAAACAATTATCAACATAGATTTAGCATACACTATCTAATAGGCTAGTCTCAATTGGTGCGAAGTAGTAACTTAGCCATACATTGAATATGATGCTTAATATGAGGTAAGGGTAAGGGTTAGTAATTCAACACACGTAGCCGGACCAAGGTACGTAGTGAAATTCTCTAGTTGTCGGACCAAGGAATTAGAGATACATAACTTATCACTTTGCATGCAAGACACTAGGTAAGAGTTGTTATAGCTAGGATTATCGTGTTAATGAACCTATGAGGAACACTTATGCCCTAGTTTCTCTCATCACTTGATAAAGACTAAAGTTTTAATCTTGCTACTTGTTTACTTAGAACTAATTGAACATTTTTGTTTCACAAAACCCCCCTTTTATTTAACTATTTTTGGAAAAGACTTGACTAAATAGACGTAATAGTAGATTAAAGTTAAGTCAAAATCATTTTCCTCGTGGGATCGACCCCAACCTAACAATTGAGGTCTTTACTTGATACGACCGCTTATACTTCTTTAGAGATGTATAATTTGAGCGTATATCAAATTTTGGCGCCGCTGCCGGGGAAAGTGGCTTTTAGATTAACTTTAAGTACATTACCGAATTTTAGTCAACAATTCCCTAATTTTATTTTTTATTTTTGTTTTTGTCTCTCGCAGGTCTAGCTCTACTGTATGCCAAGTACACAGAGTCAAGGAGAACCAATACTTTCACTTGATCCAGAACTAAACCGTACACTTTGCAGAATGAACAATCCACAAAATCCTGCTAATATTGGTGATGAGATCAACCTTCAACCTCCTCCGCCGGTTGATGCTCATAATTAAGTGATAGTTGAGAACCCTGGTGAAGGTTATCTGAGGAGGCAACCTCCTGCCCCACGTCCTCAAGAGTACTATAGGGGAAATGTTAACATCAGTGACTCTGACGGGCCACTTGTCCTACCTCCTCTACCACATGGTCATACTTTCGTGGTAACTAGTAGCTTGATGCAGATGCTCACCACTAGAGGTTTGTTTTCGGGTCTACCATCTGAGGATCAACATTCTCACATCGCCAAACTAAGGTCGGTGTGTAAGATTTGTGTAGGGAGGCCTGACTTGGACATGGACGTCATTGGGTTAAGAGTGTTCCCTCTCTCACTGACGGGAGAGGCTGCTATATGGTTTACTAAGCTTTTCTATAACTCGATCTATACTTGGAACCAATTGAGGGATGTGTTCCTAGCACGTTACTATCCGGTGTCTAAGAAGCTCAACCACAAAGATAGGGTGAACAACTTTGTGGCATTGCCTGGGGAGTCGGTAAGTAGTTCTTGGGATAGGTTCACCTCATTTCTGAGAAGTGTCCCAAACCACCGTATTGATGATGAATCATTGAAAGAGTACTTCTATAGGGGGCAAGATGATAACAATAAGGCAGTACTTCATACTATTGCTGGTGGTTCTTATAGGGAATGTACTTATGCAGAGATCGCTGAGAAGTTAGAGAAAATCTCCCGAAATAATAAAGCTTGGAGCACTAGGAAGTCGGATACTGGAGAAACACCTTCGCAGTGCAAGGTACACACAACCCAGCTGCAGATGAGATTCGTGAAGAGATGGCTCAAATGAGAACTGAGCTTGTGTTGATATTGAAACATGTCACTGGAGGTGCAGAGAAAGTGAATGCGGTGAATTATTTGACCAAGCCACCACCGCCGGTTGATGACTACTACTATGAGAAAGATTCTTACGCAGTAAATGAGTAAATAAGGGGTTTACGGCCAAATGCCCAAGGCTCCAATTAGGAGAATTGGCGCAAAGGTCAAGGAAATCAATGTCGGAAATATGGGAATTACAACCGAGAGGGTCACTATGTTCGAGATGGAAACTACAAACGAGACAACAACTTCAACTGGGGTAACTATGGTAACAAAAACGATTGGAGTGGGCCCTATGTTCCACCTCAAAATTGGGAAGTTGCTCCTAGGGATGGTAGAGGTAGCATGGCGCGAGTTGAGGATATGTTGCAAAAGATGAGGAGGAGGTTTGATGCTAGTTATGAGCACGCCAAACTGTTGAGAGGTGATTTAGCAAATATTGGGCAAAAGGTGGATGCACATGCAATCTCAATCAAGCAACTTGAGTTGCAAATACTCAATTGTCTTCTACTGTGAACCCACGTCAACCGAGTACTCTTCCTAGCAGTACTGTTCAAAATCAAAAAATGATGGACATTGTATGACAGACACTACTTGAGGTGGTAAGCAAACCATTGATCCACCTATGCTTTCTGGCGTAGAAGATGAGGTAGTAGAAGCTAGAGGTGAGTTGGTAAATGAAGCGATGAAAGAAGCAGAGATGCCCCAAAAGGTGACTCCCATTCGAAGACCACCACCACCATTCCCGCAAAGGTTGGTGAAAAAGACCGAGGATGGTAAATAACGGCGTTTTATTAATATATTGAAACAGCTTTCCATCAATGTTCCTTTGATAGAAGCTCTTGAACAAATGCTCGGTTATGCCAAGTTCATGAGAGATATGGTCACTAAGAAGAAATCAGTTAGTTTTGAGGATGATGATCGGATGCAACATTGTAGTGTTATTGCTACAAGGTCTCTTGTGCAAAAGAAAGAAGATCCGGGCACTTTCACTATTCCATGTACAATCGGGTTGTTACACATTGCTAAAACATTATGTGATCTTGGGGTAAGCATAAATCTCATGCCTCTCTCTATTTACAAGAAGTTGGGTTTGGGTGACCCAAAGCCCACTGCGATGTGATTATTGATAGCCTATCGAACGGTGAAGAGGCCTATTGGGATACTCCACGATGTGTTAGTGAAGGTGGAGTCATTCATATTTCCAGCCGATTTTGTCATTCTTGACTGTGAGGTGGATTTTGAGGTGCTTATTATTCTTGGGAGGCCATTCCTTGCTACCGTTCGCGCCTTGGTTGACATGGATAAAGGGCAAATGAAGTTTCGGTTAAACAATGAAGAAGCGACTTTCAACATTTGTATGTCCATGAGGAAGAGTGGTGATCTCCAATACGTATCTGTGATATCTTACAGGGTTGAGAGTTTGTCTGAGGACAAATAGAAGAGCGTCTTAGTGTTGAGGCACTAGCGGCAGTGACCATTAATTTTGAGAGTGATTGTATTGAAGAGTATGGGTCATTGGTTGCGGCACTTGATCGAGGTGATGTTCGGTTCAAACCAAAGAAGTTGGAGTTAGATATGAAGCATCGCGAGTCTCCACCCGCGAGACCATCTATTGAGGATGCCCCAAAATTGGAGCTTAAGGATTTACCACCTCATCTAAGGTATGTTTTCTTGGGAAAAGGTGACACTTTGCCGGTAATCATTGCATCGGATTTGAATGTGGAGCAAGTGGAGTGTCTTGTAGAGGTGTTGAAGAGGTTCAAACGAGCCATTGGTTGGACTATTGCAAACATTATTGGGATTCCACCCGGCATTTGTTCACACAAAATCCAGCTCATGTCCGATAATAAGCCAAGTATTGAGCACCAGAGATGTTTAAATCCACCTATGCAAGAGGTAGTGAAGAAGGAGATTATTAAGTGGTTGGATGCCGAAGTCATATATCCGATCGCTGATAGTAGTTGGGTATGCCCTATTCAGTGTGTTCCTAAAAAAGGGGGAATGATTGTGGTACCTAATGAGAAAAATGAGCTTGTTCGAATGAGGCCGGTGACCGGATGGAAAGTGTGTATAGATTATCGGAAATTGAATGCATGGACTGAGAAGGACCATTTTCTTATGCCCTTCATGGATCAGATGTTGGATATGCTTGAAGGAAAGGGGTGGTATTATTTTCTTGATGGTTATTCGGGTTACAACCAAATCTCTATTGCACTGGAAGATCAAGAGAAAACAAAATTTACTTGTCCGTATGGAACTTTCACTTTCAAGAGGATGCCCTTCGGGTTGTGCAATGCACCAGCGACTTTTCAGAGATGTATGATGTCTATATTCTCCTATATGGTGGAAGACACTATTGAGGTGTTTATAGATGATATTTTAGTGGTTGGCGACTCCTTTGAGCATTGTTTGAGTCACTTGGCTGAAGTTCTCAAAAGGTGTGAAGATTGCAACCTTATGCTAAATGGGGATAAATTTCACTTCATGGTGAAAGAGGGTATTGTATTGGGTCATCGCATCTCAGAGAAGGGTATAGAGATTGATCGAGCCAAAGTTGAGGTGATAGAGAGACTTCCTCCACCCATCTCTGTAAAAGGTGTAAGGAGTTTTCTTGGGCATGCGACCTTCTACTGGAGGTTCATCAAGGATTTTTCAAAAATTGCACATCCTCTGTGCAAGTTACTTGAGAAAGAGTGTAAATTTTATTTTGATGATTCTTGTCTGAAGGCATTTGGAGAGTTGAAGGAGAAGTTGGTGTCTGCGCCCATTATTATTTCCCCAGATTGGAGCAAACCATTTGAGGTGATGTGTGATGCTAGTGGGGTTGCTCTTGGTGTAGTATTGGGACAAAGAAGGGATAAAATCCTTCACCCCATTTATTATGCCAGTAAGGACCATAATGAAGCTCAAAAGAATTATACTGTGACTGAACAAGAGCTCCTTGCGATAGTTTTTGTGTTCGAGAAATTTTGCTCCTATTTGCTTGGCACCAGAGTTATAGTGCATACTGATCATTCTGCTTTGAGATATTTGATTGCAAAGAAGGATGCGAATCCAAGGTTGATTAGGTGGGTATTACTGTCGCAAGAATCTGATTTTGAAGTGAAAGATAGAAAAGGGACCAAATCAAGTTGCCGATCTTGTCCCAATTAGAAGATAAAGCTATGCGAGAATTGGGTGAAGAGGCTGAAATTGATGATACTTTCCCTGATGAGCATGTTTAGGCCGCTTCTCATGACATGATTCCATGGTTCGCTGATTTTGCGAATTATTTGGCTAGTGACATAGTCCCATCGGACTTGTCCTTTCATCAAAGGAAAAAGTTCATGCATGATGTAAAAAAGTTCTTTTGGGATGAGCCATATTTATATAGGAGTTGTGCTGATGGCCTTATTTGCTGTTGTGTGCCGAAAGTTGAGATGCTGAGTGTTTTGGAGGCATGCCACTCCTCGCCTGTGGGTGGGCATCATAGTGGTATCCGGACTGCCCATAAAATTTTGCAATGTGTCTACTATTGGACAACTATCCACCAAGATGCTCATGAGTTCGCCAAGGCATGTGATAGGTGCCAAAGAGATGGAGGTATTTCTAGAAGGCAAGAGCTCCCTTTAAATCCCATTCTTGTCATTAGTTGTTTGATGTGTGGGGCATTGACTTTATGGGCCCTTTTGTGAGTTCTCATGGGATGAAGTACATTCTTGTGGCGGTCGATTATGTTTCAAAGTGGGTGGAAGCCATAGCACTTGCAAACAATGAAGGGAAGAGTGTCACTGCGTTCTTAAAAAAGAACATATTTTCCAGATTTGGCACCCCTAGGGCAATTATTAGTTATGGAGGATCCCATTTTTGTAACAAATTGTTCAAAGGTTTATTGGAGAAATATGGGGTTCACCACAACGTAGCTACTCCTTACCATCCTCAGACTAGTGGGAAAGTCGAGGTATCAAACAGAGAAATCAAGCGAATTCTGGCAAAAACGGTGAATGCTAGTAGAACGGATTGGTCAAGGAGGCTTGATGATGCTCTTTGGGCCTACCGGACAGCATACAAGACTCCCATAGGTATGTCTCCCTACCAACTTGTATATGGGAAAGCTTGTCACTTACCGATTGAGTTAGGGCACAAGACCATGTAGGCGATGAAGAAACTGAAGATGGATTGGAATGAAGATGTAGAATAGAGATTAAATGGGTTGAATGAGCTCGATGAGTTTCTCTTGAAGGCGTATGAAAGTGCATCCTTATACAAAGAAAAGATGAAGAAGTACGATGATCAAAAGATTGAAAAGCGCAAATTTGCGGTTGGGGATTTGGTACTTTTGTTCAACTCTAGGTTGCGCTTGTTTCCGGGCAAACTCAAGTCCAAATGGACTGGTCCATTCTTGATCACTCAAGTGTTCCCTCATGGTGCGGTTGAGTTGGAGAACAAGGAGGGTGCACGGTTCAAGGTCAATGGGCAAAGAATCAAAATCTACCTTGGGTATGCGGAGAATGCGAATGAAGTGGTTGAGGCATACCTTCTTGATAAAGTCTGAGTAATCAAGATTCTTGCGTCGTGCCGCGACGTTAAATCAAGCGCTGATTGGGAGGCAACCCAATTTGTATCCTCTAGCCAACACTAGATTTTTCTTGTCTTAGTAGGAATAGTCGCAATATTTCGATTTTTACTTATTCTCATGTGTGGATTTTCTTGTATTTTCTTTTAGAAGTGTTGGCTAGAGAGTAGTCTAGGGTCCGTATCTAAAGAGTGTCCATAAAATACAAAAAGAATAGCTTTTTGGGTGCTCAATGTGCAGGGACCAAACCTACGGAAATCTGCAGAAATTGGTCTGGAGCACTGATCTATGAACCAATCGACGGACCGTCGTCCCATCGACGGATCGTCGATGGCGTCAGTGGGTCCCAGGTATGATTTTTTAGTTTTGTCTAAATTAGGGCACAGTCGACAGACCGTCGATTGACTTACGGTCCGTCGACGTGGAATAGTAAGCTCCCCAGATCCAAGGACCCGACCCGACCCGGCCCGCTATATAATAAATTCAAACATTTCAGTTACTCCCCTCCTTTTCAAATTCCTCCCAAACCGTTTCCCTCCCCATTTTTTCCTTAAACTCCCCCACTAACTCCACCATTCTTACACTCTAAATTTATGATTTCCCATCTTCTCTAAATCCCCTCAGTCCCAAACCATTCTCTCCCAACTTTCCATCCTTTTCTTTCATTTTTCCGGTCAGTGTTCGAAGGCGGGCTCGGTGTTGTCTAGCAAAATTCATCCTCCCATTCACTCTACTACAGTCTACAGGTATGCCACTCTCATTCTCTCACTGATTACTCTTTCAAAAGCATGCAAAAATGATGAAACATGTATGTGGGTCTTGACTTGGGGACAAAGTTGCATGATTAACTTGTTAAAATTGGGTCTCTAGTCCCTTAGAATGATGGAAAGTGAATTGGTTAGAGGTTTTAGTGTCTAAATGATCTTGGTTAAATATTTTGTTGTTTTCCTACTTAGGGCTTGTTAGCATCTTAGAATCTAGGATTAAAATCGAAATAATCAAAGCCCTAGGAATGATGAAATGATTTGTATATTGCTAGAGAACTTGTGTTAAGTATTGTGCTTGAATTTGTGTATGTGTGGGGTGCAAAGGGGGTGGCAACAAATCTGACTCTGACCAAAAGTACGAGACCCCGTCTACGAACCATCGGTCAATCGACGGACCATCAATGGGGTACGTTGATAGCCACACCCCAATTATGTTTAACTCCAAAATAATGGATGTGGTCTACGGTCCATTGATGAATCGATGGACCGTCCTGCACATCCGTCATTTCTAACAGAACCCTATTTGCTAAGGTTTTCAAAAAAAATTCTAAGTGCCCACCGACGGATGTGGTCTACGGTCCGCGTATTCATCGACGGACCGTCCTGCACATCCGTCGTTTATAACAAAACCTTTGTTTCTGAAGCTCCCAAAATTTTGTCTAAGTGTCCAACGACGGAAGTGGACTACGGTCTATCATTTCATCGACGGACCGTTCTGCACGTCCGTCGTTTGTAACTGCAACTACTGTGGAAACTATAACTTCTAAACTTTGCTAAGTGTTCACCGATGGACCGTCGTTCCATCGACGGACCGTCGATAGTGCCCGTCATCCAGTTCAGCAGTTCAGAACTTCACTGTGTTTTGTGTTCCAACTTTTCTGCTTGCTTCTATCGAGTGTGTTGAATGATTATACTGGAATTAATCACCCTCCTTTGCAGGTACAAATGGCCCCCAAGTCCGATATTGTCTACTCTCGAGTACGATCCAAGTCTGTTGCCCCTTCACGCCAGTTGGTGATTGGTTAGACGATGAGCGTGACCCCGAATATGTGCCACCAGGCACCCATACACTGACAAGTGCTTCTAGGGCCACTCGGGGCACGCCCAAGAGGGTGGCATCCGGTTTAGTCACTGCCTCCCAGTCTGATGAGGAGCGCACATTGACCGGCACACCGTCTGGGTCTGCCACAGGTTCTTAGGAAGCGTCTGACTTCGAGGAGGCTTCAGGGTCTGAGTCAGACCACTCTTTTGGATCACATGGTGCCACTGTTTATGGCGCACCTGCCCACTCTGCCTCGTCTGATGAGGCCGATAGTGCGGACTCTACTCCAGCACCCCAGTTCGACGTTCCTGCACCGGTTGCTGATCAGCCTAACCGGTGGTGCCTAAAAGGCCAATACCAGGTGTACAGGGATGCTAAGATGCTCAACGACAAGGGGGTCATGACTCGGACTCTGACAGTCGAGCGGCAGGTTCTTACAGGGAGTCTCCACACGATCCCTACTATACATGATCTCTTCACCCGCCATCAGCTTGAGAGGACGGCTAGGAGCCTGGGATGCTACAGTGAGGAGGTGGTGCAAGAGTTCTATGGTTCGTACGTAGCGACTCTCCGGGATTCTTTGGATAGGCGGTCTAATCCCGCCAAACAGGCACCACTTACCCATGTTTGAGTCCATGGCCGCAGGGTAGATATCTCTTTGCCCACCATTCGCCGTTTCTTATACGGTGCTGATACAGATGTCACCAGGGATCCTCTCACCCCCGAGTTTGATTAACATTGGAAACTGATTAAAGAGGGCCATTTCCAGCGAGACAAGGCTTTGAGAGATACCACCAAGAGGTGGATAGCCCAGCACATTTCCGTGGATCGTGAGGGTGCAGATTGGGTGCTGGATCCCAGAGGCACTATCTAGAAGGCCTACCTCACATTTGCTGCCAAGTTCATCTGTCTATTGGTCTATTGGTCTGCCACTACCTATCCCCCACAGCTGCTGACAACATTCTTACGTAGGATAGAGCAGTCTTGGTTGCTACTATGGTTGCTGGGCTCAAGGTTGATTTTCCGAGGCTGTTGCTAGCATTCATCCATGAGAGGGCCTTTATGACCTCGACCACTTACCCCCTTCCCTGTATGATTTTTGAGTTGTGCAGGTCTGCTGGAGTGCCCATTTGGCACATTGATGTTCTCAGGACTCCTACTGGGATAGTGGACATTGGTCTCATCCGGGATGAGGCGAATGAGGCGGAACCCAACAAACGGCCCAGAGTAGAGGTGCAGCCGCTAGGTGAGAACTTGGCAGACAAAGTTGAGCAAGCCCAATGGGCTGATCAGGCTACATCATAGCCTACCGACACCACCCCGATTGAGTCTGCCTCGGGCACTAGTGGAGCACCGAGTTCCTCCCGATATACACCATCAGCAGCACTGGTCCCGATTGCTATGGTCCAGAAGCTAGAGGCCCAGATGGCCACATTGCTGCATGATATCCAGCCTTGGATGCATAAGTCCATTGCCGAGACTGAGGATCGGATTGAGAAGAGGATTGTCCCGCAGACGAAGAGGAAGATTCTGGCGGTCCACCAACGCCTCGATGCGTTTGAGTTGAGAGTCCTTGCACAGCCTGCCCCTACTATTGATTTGACTACTCTCCAGGCTGCTGTGGCGAGTTTGAGGGCTGATGTTGATGCCATCTTGGATTTGCGGGTACTCGAGCCTGAGGTCGTACCTAAGGATCCTGCGGAGGATACGGTGCTTCATGCACTATTTCAGACTACCACTGCACCACCGCCTCCACCACGTGAGCGTGCCAAGAGGCAGAGGCCTAGAGAGGGTGATGAGTCTCGGGCTAGGAAGAAGGAGCGCACTGAGATATGGGCCGAGAGGAGAGCATCTTTGGCAGATGAGGAGGCCCGGCAATTGAGGGCTCGTGACTTGGCTGCTGGGGCGTCTAGCTCCAAGCTTGAGGTTGTTGAGAGGAGAACCACTGAAGGTGCAGACATTGCTGTGGACACCACTGATGGTGTTCCTACTACTGATGGAGCGGGTTCTGGGCAACCGGACCCACCTGCTTGTTGATCTTCGGCGCTATGCACCTCAATTTTGCTTCACCTACCACCTTATTATTATATTTCTTATGCATTGGGGATAATTGCATGCTTTCTTGTTGGGGGAGGGGAAAATGGAAAGTGAGTGTTAGGGTTAAGTCTGAGTAGCCCAACTCACGGTCCTCTTTTAGGGTTTTCCTGCCTGTGTTCTTTTGCCCCAAGAGACTGATTATTTTATGTTGAACCGGCATATTTACTATCTTGTACAAAGTATGAATGTGAAATCTGAAGCATGATGGCTAAATACAATGATATCTCGTTCTAAAGAGAATGCTTGCATGATTAGGCATAGTGAATGTAAATGTGTTGGCTCTAAGCATGACATAGAGATACACCATTGCATGTCCCTCAATCTAAACTCGAACTAGGTGTCCGATAATCTGGTAGTTAATGAGGTGTTAAGAGAGTGTGAGGGAAGTTGAATAAGTCCACTGTTGGTACCTAGCTAGAACTTTCCCAGTTCGTCCTGCAAAAGTAATCAGTGTTAGTCAATTAGGAAAGGATCATAGGCCCTTGTTCAAATTAGCCAATTTTTAGCCTAAATGAAAGAAAACCAAATGAAATTAATCCATGTTATCCAAATGTCTTGAGCTTACAATGAACCTTTCTTTTCGACCCCACCAATTCTTTTTGGGTATAATGTATTGCCCTGGTCCCTCCTTGGACATGTGCACCTCAACT
Organism: Solanum sitiens; assembly: GCA_016801875.1. Classification (NCBI taxonomy): domain Eukaryota; kingdom Viridiplantae; phylum Streptophyta; class Magnoliopsida; order Solanales; family Solanaceae; genus Solanum; species Solanum sitiens. Next base: position 399,951 of record JABWTJ010000743.1, read on the forward strand.
TAGGCCAAAAGCGTAAGCTGAGGGTGGCTAATGCAGAAACCGATCTCGTCTTGGCCTTGACCCAACATTGGGTACTGTGTACCTCACCTCATGGCAAAGCCATGAGTTGAGGGTGTCTACTATGAGTAATGGTCTAAAAAGGGGGGTTGAAAGGATTAATGTGAAAGGAAAAAGAAAAGAAATAGTGAAGAAGAAAAGTGACTCAATCAAAGTAGAAAGCAAGTGAAGAATTTGAAAAAAATAAAAATAAAAATAAAAGAAGTGTTTAAAAGAAGAGTCATTTGCACAAAAGGAGAAAGAAAGGAGAAAACAAGGCAAAGATACAAGAAAAGGAAGAGTAGGGCATAATAGACAATGAAAGAGGTAGGATGCTTAGCCGTAATGTCAAGGAGGGCAACAAGTCACTAAAATGTATCCATATGTACCATACCTGACCCTGAGCCTACGTTACAAGCTAATAAAGTCCTATCGTGATCCAAAGAGTCTAATATGATGAACTTAAGCAGTGAAAATTAGGGCAAGCCTATGGCGACAAGTACCAACTAGGTGTGAAGTCGTTTTGAGCGTGAGTGTTGACTAATGATCCTTATACCCAAACTTGAAATCACTGAACAAAAAAGGAGGATATCTTTTGAAGTGAGAACACTAGTTGCAATATTGGAAAGTTAGTGCCTTTGTGAGAGATAAAAGAATAAGAGGTGTCGGCGTGGTGAGTCTGTGTCATGGTATGATCCATATGAATGAGCCTAGTGAGCCTAAGAGTGAAATCATGCATCAAAGTTATGAAAATAGTTGGAATTGATAGCCATATGATTGCAAAAGCTTAAAAGAATATACGTTTGTACAAAGGTGTTGTGGTGAGTCATAGTGCGTCGCTTGAGGACAAACAACGAATTTAAGTTGAGGGTGTTGATGTACCGTGGTTTCACGGTACTTTCAATGCTTTTTCCTTAAGTTTAGTGTGTGTCTAAGACCTTTTTGTAGTAATTTTAATATAATTCTATCTGTGTTTGCAGGAAAGCTGTCCAAAACGGAAATGCATAAGACTGTGCTGAAATCAGTGCAGCAGTGATGACCTACGATGCCATCGACGGTCCGTCGACCCATCGACGATCCGTAGGTGGTGATCGTCGGCTGGAGGTTCACTCATTTGGAAGCAACTCGGGGAAATCTTACCAAGTGTGAGGCTACGGAAGGATCGACGGTCCGTCTACTGATCGACGGACTATCCTGGCAAATCATCGTTTCTAGCAGAAAGTAGCCCTAGTACCCGACTTGAAGAAATCACTAAGTATGGAAGAACGGAGGCATCGACAGACCGTAAGTGAGACGACGGACCGTGCTGGTGGTCCATCGATTGTAACAAAAAGGATGCAAAAGTGAATGACGAAGAAAAAGTGAAGTGTGGACCGACGGAGGCTGTCGACAGTCCGTCGTTCCATCGACGGACCGTCAGTTGGGTCGTTGACTGAAGACGCATTTTGGACAGATTTTTCTTTATTTAAAACTTCTTTTAATTTAGGAATTTATTATTATAAATAGGGTTAAAAACCTCGTTTTGGGGGGTTAGACTTTTTATTAATTTTCATACTCTTGTTATTAGAAGTTGATCTTTGAATTTTGGGAATTACTTCTAGTTTCTGAAATCGATTCTTACAATATTTTCGTTAATTAAAGTGATATTTCTTGATTTTCTTCAAAATAATCAAAGTAAGTACATGAATTCTTGTTTAATAACTATGAATTGTGTAATTCTAAGCATGGGTAACTAAATCCACAACTAGGGTTGTGGGAACCATAGGTAATTAACAAGATAAAACTAGCTAAATAACAATTCTAGAATAGATTCTTGCATGTATTGATAATTCTTTCGGTTAGAAGTCTTTTTAACGAGTGCACACGTTAGAACTTGCCCTATTTCTACTTGCCATACCAAGGAGGTAGTTAATAGGAAAAGAATTATCAACATAGATTCAGTATACACTATCTAATAGGCTAGTCTCAATTGGTGCGAAGTAGTAACTTAGCCATACATTGAATATGATGCTTAATATGAGGTAAAGGTAAGGGTTAGTAATTCAACACACGTAGCCGGACCAAGGTACGGGGTGAAATTCTCTAGTTGCCGGACCAAGGAATTAGAGATACATAACTTATCACTTTGCATGCGAGACACTAGGAAAGAGTTGTTATAGCTAGGATTATCGTGTTAATGAACCTATGTGGAACACTTATGCCCTAGTTTCTCTCATCACTTGATAAAGACTAAACTTTTAATCTTGCTACTTGTTTACTTAGAACTAATTGAACATTTTTGTTTCACAAAACCCCCCTTTTATTTAACTGTTTTCGGAAAGGACTTGACTAAATAGACGTAATAGTGGATTAAAGTTAAGTCTAAATCATATTCCTCGTGGGATACGGGTAGTCTATGTGTATCAAGTTTAGATAGTTGTGTATGTAACATATTATGCAAGAAGTGTGGATTTATTGTCTCAACTCAATTTGTATGTAGGTTTAGATGTGGGGTCGTGTGTAGAAGTTCTAAGGTTTTAATGATGTTTATTTTGCATTATTTTAAGATATTTCAATTTTAAGCTACTAGACGTGTGCGCGCGTGTGAATTAAAGGTGAAGTAGTGTTATTATGTGACACCCGTTGTATAAATGTTGATTTTGTATGTTGATATCGGATCGTATAGTCTACGTGCATCAAGTTTAGATAGTTGTGTAATGTGACATTTTGTGCAAGCAGTATAGGCTTATTAATTATCACAACTTCTCAGTTTATATGTAGGTTTCCTTGTGGGCCCATGCATAAAAGTTCTAAGGTTTTTAGTGATGTTTACTTTGTATTATTTCAAGATATTTTCGGTTTATTAGAGGTGTGTGTGAATTAATGGAAAAGTGGACTCATATGACACCACTCAAATTAACACCTATATTTATAGTTGATAAAATTTTCACACCCTGAATCTATATCCTGGATGTGGCGGACACTCGAGAACCATTATTGTCCACAAGCAAACCCTTGACTTGACTGATTACTTAGCAGAAGACTTAGTCAAGCGATAAAAGTCTTAAAAATGGAATTTTTAAATATATAAACTCATTGTAAAGACTTAACTCAAACTATCTGGAAAATACTCAATAACATAAGTATAATAATTTGCAAAAACATCTCAAGGAAAAATAAATACCGAAAAACTCCTCAACTCTCTCTATCTATGAAGCGTGTACTTCTCAAAATGGATGATGGGACAAGACACAAGAAATGTCAAGACATCTGACTACAAATAAATGTGAAGTCCCCCGGATTGCAAGGAGGCCCACCCATGATCCGTGAAACACTTCACGGTTCGTCAAGATTCACCTGCCCGATAGGGCTTCACTAAAACGGACATAACTTTTTTATTTCAAACTTAGAAAGAAGAAAACTTCATGGCTTTAGAAAAAGGACTCAAAGAACTTTAATTTGATAGATCATGGCCATCTAATTCATTACACGCTAAGAGGTATGGTCATTTGAAGTTGACATTAACTTGAAAACTGGTCAGGGTCCTCTAAATGAAGTGTTGGTCTGTAGAATCCCTCAAGTGTCTGGGAGACCCCTTGCCTGGTAGACTTGGACAGCTTGTATTCTCCCCTAAACAGGTTGCCTAGGACTTCACGGCCCGTTAGGGGTCCGTCCAGGTGGGCTCCTCCACTGGCAGCCCATAAACGGTTGGGCCACACCCCTAAATAGATTGTGGCTCCTATTACGAGCCGTTTAGGCTTTAGTAAAGGATCCATGGTCTGTATTAGGGTTTTATACATGCCCATTAAACCTTTTCCAAGTGTAAGGTGTTACACAAACGGTTCAAATTTTAAGAGTTGAGTTGCGAGGTGTTATAGGATGATTAGGGTCTTAGCTCAGAAATTTTTGGAATGTTACAAAAACGATCTTTTGGAAGTAATATTCTAGAACTATACCTTCAAAGTAATTTCTAGAATGGCTTTAGACTTTGCACTCTAGAGCGCTCATTCCAAAGTTCTTCATTCAATTATCGATAAGTATTGGATCTTGTAGATTCTTATTTCAAATATCTTAGCTGTTAATTGAGTTGGTTATGACTTTTTATCACTCCCCTTCAAAACCAACTTAATTTATTCTCTCTATCCAATTTGAGCGATCCTTCAGATATTGGAATCATTTTGATGTCTAGGCATATAATGAACCTCTTTTATCAACAGATAAAGATGCAACAAACAGTCTTTTATCAAATTTGCTAAAGAGATAATCTGTCATGAAAATATAAAACACACAAATAATTACTTCAAAGTGATGTACCATCTTTTTGAGTTTCACTAATAGTGAGATGAATCTCAGTCTCTGTTGTGACAGCTTTTTTATATTGTGGCCAATGATTTTGATGCATCATACCCAAAACCTTTTTGATATATGCATACTATGCAACATAATTGGTATACATGATTACACACTATCATACACATATTATATACATTTTATACATGGGTAAACTATTTTTAGTTTAATCCTTGAGTGGAGAGTTATTTAGGTTTATCTGTTGAGAATTCTCAAAGCTGTTAATTATTAATGAAATTTCTTGCCGACTCTCTGTAAAATACTTGTTTGTTGTAGTGTTTCCAAACACATCATAAGTTATGTCGATGATGACAAATAACCAATTATTTTCAATAGAAATATAAATTGCATCCCTCTCTTTTCCTTTTTTGCCCTACATCGCCACACCAAGGAATAGGGGGACGGAAAAGAAGGAGGGTGTGGTGGGGTTCATATCAACTTGTTTTGACCTAGACTAATAAAAAAGATCTAATATTAAAATTTGAATTAATATAAAATAATGTATCTCTTTTAATAACAAAAGACAAATAATTGAGTACTTGAATTTATTAATTAAAAATCTAACATACTATTCTGTTCCAAATTCATCCATAACTTCTTTTGTTGAAAATTTTAAATTTTCATATAGTTTTCCAAGATTCATTTTTCCCTCTTTAACTAGTTAATTTTATTTCTTTAATTGTTATACAAAATATTTTGTTGTCATATTCACGCAATTCATGTGATTATATTAGTGTCTCCGTTTCTATTCACATATCATCTTTACTAAAAATAGATATTCATTAATACTTCCTCCGTCCATTTTTAATTTTCATAATTTCCTTTTATGGAGTCGAACTATAAGAACTTTGACTATTATTTTACGATTTATTTTTTAATCACATTGATATGCAAAAAGGTACAATTTACAGTACTTTTCGTATAGTTTTTAAATATCTAAATTTTTTGTTTGATATATCAAATTAATGTAATCTAATTTAACTTTGAAAATTAGTCAAATTGACTTTCGAAAAGCGCTACATGAAAATTAAAAGTGGTAAGAGGGAGTACTTGTCGTTTTACAAAATAAATACATAAATGACAATATTCTTCCTATTTTACCCTTGAAAGTAATTAGCTCTGAAAATATACATTTGACCAACATAGGAAAAGTATAATTAATTCATGTTCATTAGTCCAATTAATTAATCAAAATAAATTAATTCATGTTCATTTATTAAAACTTTGACTTTAAGAAAACACTAAATAAGTGTACAATGATAAAGTTACTAGTATCTTACGGAGCTTGCAGCTACATAGAAACGGGGGAGTACATTTTAAATCAAGTATATACATCCTTTCATATATTTGTTATAAAAATATATATTTTCACCCCTTTTTCTCACTTTTCTTAATATTGCAAATTGATTAACAGTTAGATTTAATTTTGTGTGTATGTGTTTTTATGTCATCTTGGACAGGCAAAATTAATTTTTATGTAGGTGAAGGTTGTTTCTGATTTGTGCTAAGTTATGCTTTCTTGTTTTGTTATCCTTTTTGATGTTCATTTTTTTTTGAGTTCTATAAACAAATTAAATTAGATCTAAAAGTTTTAATCTTTGAAATGTGTACTGCTTTCTACATTTATGCCACCACCAAACAAAAAAAAAAGGAAGAAAGAAAGAAAGGATTAGGGTTCTAATTTGCCATCACAAAAGAAAATCTATGATTTTTTAATAGGTCTAAGTTATATACACTATTGAATCATAGATTTGTTTGCACTATATAATTATAATTTAATTTTGTGTGGTTAGAAAGAAATGTACTATCGTGTGGTGGTTCGGTCGATTATTTATTGTATGAGATGGATTATTTAACTTCTATGTTTAGAAGTTGTAATTTGTAGAATCGAGGATATTGAGATGGATGTGTAGTAATACTAGAAGTAAAAAGATTTGGAATGAGGATATTCGTGGGAGAGGCATCTGTGGTGGACAAGGTGAGGAAAGTGAAATGGGGATAGTTTGGACAAGTGAAGAGAAGATGCGGAAATGTCAGAATGAAGAGTAGTGAGAGGCTGAATGTAGTGCGTAGGCGGAGAGGGAGAAGGAGAGGGAGAGGGAAAGGTAAGCTGAATAAGTATTGAGAAGAGTAAGTAGATAGAACAATATGACGTAATTTCAACTTATTGAGGACATGACCTTATATAGGGGTGTGGAGGTCGTGCATTAGGGTAGACGGTTAGTAGGTAATGGAGCCTTGTGATCTTGTTTTTAGATGGATTTAGGTTTGGAGATGTTTGTCGTAGTGTTAATCTCATTTTTGTAGTTTCTTGCTCTGATATTTATCATAATATGCTATTTATTGTCTTTTAGTTATTGTATCATTGCCTTGTTGTTATTGTTTATTTATTAGTTGTTATGTTTACATCGAAAACAACTTCAATCTCCCTGAGGTAGGGGTTCAATTTGCGTAATTTCTACCCTCGGCAAACCCCCACTTTATATAATTTCATTGAATATGTTGTTATTATATTTGGTTAGAACTTGTGTTGTTGGACTGTTGAGTATCCATGAGGTTGTAATAGAATATTTGAGAATCATTCAGCTTAAAATTAGAGATTTCAAAGTTAAAATTCTTGAAACATAGATTTTTTTTAAAAAAAATAACGCACAAATATCTATGTTATAAACTAGCCATGTATATAATTGTTAGCTTATATTTTATTAATCAATATATTTATCATAATTTTATTGTTTTCGTAATAGCATAGCACTATGCATGATACTAAACACTAGGAACTCGAACTCAAACTCGACATTAACTTGATTATATTTTGACAAAGCTCAATTTGGTTTGCTCAACTCGAACTCAGTTATATTTTGACAAAGCTTGATTAAATTGTACTCAGGCTCAATTCGATATTGTAATAAGTTTGGTTGAGCCCAACTCAACATGATGGTGTAACAAACTTAAATGAGTTCATTTCGCTCAGATCGACAACCAAACCTAAGGATTATGCGGTAAAGATCTCTATTACAAACACTATAACATAGTGGAATTCAGAAAACAAACAATAAATTAAGTACAGTAACAACCTCGGTCTAGCTCCACTCAACTTGATGGTGTTACAAACTTAATTGAGTTCGGATCCCTGAGCTCAATGCCCAGATCTAGCTAGATAAGGATATGTAGTCAAAAATCTTTCCGAGGTCAAATCTGAAACATCTCACTAAGAATCGATTTCATCAAAATTGAAAAGGTGGCAAAATGGTAGAAGAGAAAAGTAGAGGGACCACCAACCAAACCAAAACAAAAACCCTAACTATAATGATTATAACAACGTACACTTCAAAAAATAACAATATATTATGTACGATAACAAGCTTGATTGAGCGCAGTTTGACTTAGTATTGTAACACACTCAATTAAGTTCAATTCACTCAACTCAACACCGAGATCTATCAAACTAATAATATTTCCAAGCTCAAATCCAAAATATCTGACTAAAATAGAAGATATCAAAATTGAAAAGGTGTTAAAAGGGTATAAGAGAAAAGTATAAGGACCACCACCCAAAATCCAAAATAAAACAAAATCTTAATAATTATAAAAGACGATAAATAATCCGGTATTCGGAAAACAAACAATAAATTAAGTGGTTTTTGTGTGTATCCATTTATTCCTCAATTGTACGTGTAACGGACTTTTCGTAACATGAATTAAATTATGCAAGTTCAACAAAGACACAAAAAATGAAACAAAAAAATTAAAGAAAGAAAACATCATTTTTTCTTTTTCTGCAGATTATTTTTATAAAATGCTCTATATAAAAAATGGCTGAAGAATTTGGAAAAACATTGGGAAAAAAAATTAAAACTATTTTTTCTCATAACTTTTTATTAATTTCATCGACCCTTTATCAAAAAAAATTCTCTTGAGTAAACCCTTTGTAATTTTGATTTTTTTGTTTAGTTTGATGTGTAAATATTGTTTAGTTTATTATTGTTTTTGTTGATTCGGGTCGGGTTACAGTTAATCTATGTGTATCAAGTTTAGATAGTTGTGTATGTAACATTTTATGCAAGCAGTGTCGATTTATTGTCACAACTCCATTTGTATGTAGGTTCAGATGTGGGGCCATGCATAAAAGTTCTAAGGTTTAAATGATGTTTATTTTGTAATATTTTAAGATATTTCAATTTCAAGCTACTAGACGTGTGTGTGCGTGTTAATTAAAGGTGAAGTAGTGTTATATAACACCCGTTGTATATATGTTGATTTTATTTTGCTTATGTTGATATCAGATCGTATAGGCTACGTGCATCAATTTTAGATATTGTGTAATGTAAAATTTTGTGCAAGCAGTATCGGCTTATTATCACAACTCTTAGTTCGTATGTAGGTTTCCTTGTGGGCCAGTACATAGAAGTTCTAAGGTTTTTAATGATGTTTACTTTGTATTATTTCAGGAAATTTTTGGACTATTAGAGGTGTGTGTGTGAGAATTAATGCGAAGTGGTGTCATATGACACTACTAAAATTAACACCTATATTTATAGTTGATAAAATTTTCACACCTGAATCTATATCCTGGACGTGGCTGGCACTCGAGAACCATTATTGGTCTGCAAGTAAACCCTTGGCTTGGCTAACTACATAGCAGAAGACTTAGTCAAGCGATAAAGGCTTAAAAACCGATTTTTTAAATATGTAAACTCATTGTACAGACTTAACTCCAACTATCTGGAAAATACTCAATAACATAAGTATAATAGTTTGCAAAAACATCTCAAGGAAAAGTAGATATCAAAAAACTCCTCAACTCTCTCTATCTATGAAGCCTGTATTTCTCAAAATGGATGATGGGAAAAGACCCAAGAAATCTCAAGAAAAATGACTAGAAAAAAATGTAAAGTCCCCCAGAATGAAAGGAGGCCCACCCATGGTTCGTGAAATACTTCAAGGGTCTTCAAGCTTCACCTCTCCGATAGGGCTTCAATAAAACGGGCATAACTTTTTATTTCGAACTCAAAATGGAGTAAACTTGGTGGTGTTAGAAAGAGGACTTAAAGAACTTTAATTTGATAGATCATGGGTCATCTAGTCATCACGCGCTAAGACGTACGGTCATTTGAAGTTGACCTTAACTTGAAAACTTATCAGGGTCCTCTAAATGAAGCGCTGGATAGTCTGTCCAAGCCATCACAGGCCGTGTAGGGAAGTGTCCAGGAGACCCCTTTCCTGGTAGACTTGGACGGCTGGATATTCTCCCCTAAACAGGTAGTCTAGGACTTCACGACCCGTTAGGGGTCCATCCAGGTGGGCTCCTCCCTGCCATCCCTTAAACGGTTGGGCCACACCCCTAAACAAATCATGGCTCCTTTTACGAGTCGTTTAGGCTTAAGTGAAGGGTCCATGATCTGTTTTAGGGCTGTAGACATGCCCATTAACCTTTAAGTCTTAGGTGTTACACAAACTATTCAAATTTAGAGAGTACAGTTGCGAGGCGTTATAGCATGATTCGTGTCTTAGCTTAGAAATTTTTGGGATGTTACAAAATCAATCTTTTGGAAGTAACATTCTAGAACTATACCTTCAAGTAATTTGTAGAATGCCTTTAGACTTTGGACTATAGAGCGCTCATTCCAAAGTTCTTCATTCAATTATCTATAAGTATTGGATCTTGTAGATTCTTATTTGAAATATCTTAAATGTTAATTGAGTTGGTTATGACTTTTTATCACTCCCCTTCTTAATCAACTTAATTTATTCTCTACATCCAATTTGACTGATCCTTCAGATTTTTGGAATCATTTTGATGTCTAGGCATATAATGAACCTATTTTATCAACAGATAAAGATGCAACAACAATTTTTATCAAATTTGCTAAAGACATAATATGTCATGAAAATATAAAACACACAAATAAGTACTTCAAAGTGATATATCATCTTTTTGAGTTTCACTAATAGTGAGATGAATCTCAGTCTTTGTTGTGGCAGCTTTTTCATATTGCGGACAATGGTTTTGATGCATCCTACCCAAAACCTTTTTGATACATGCATACTATGCAACATAATTCTACATATGTCAACCAATTAATCTAATTTTTTTCTCGATATCTATCATTATGTTGCTTCGATTTTCCAAAAATATGGTCATGCTTGTGTCTTATCCCGTAAAAATTTATAACTTTTGGAGGATTTAACATACACTCACCGCCAACATTTTTAAAGAGTTCGAGCTACATAATCTTTCAGCATTGGTTGCAAAACTATAATGTTCATTAAGTTCATGATGAAAATATTGATGCACATAAATAATAATGGTTAGAGCGATATTATCTAAGATTCTAGCAATCATCTTAGTAATAATGCTTGCATTCCTAGTCATTTAAATGAACTACATATATATTAACAAAAATGATTACTTTTTGCAGATGTATTCTCAGAAGTAGCTTATTTTTGGGGTCTTGGCTCACTTCATATCCATGGCAATATTGCAAAGTATGACTAAATGTATATGTTATGTATCGAGCGCAAAAAAAAAACTATACTTGCGAGATACACCCATTATGACAAAAAAATACTTGTAAATATCAGTGCCCATATCAAATCAAGTATTGTAGGTAATTCTTGTTGCACATGTTCAAAATATGAACATATAATTTATAAAAGCAACACCATACTTGAGTCAATCAAGACAACTTTTTAGGGAAACAATGATTCAACATCCAGCACATATATGTACACTTAACAAGATTATATTTATGATGAAAGCTTTGGAAATAAAAGCAACCTCTATCACTTATAAAGTCCAGATTTTTCTCTAATGATCATAATGTCTGAGCAAAATTTATTGCACTTCAAGAGCTTCCTAGTAAAGATGACTCCCTTCAATGGTTCGAACAATCTTTTCTTAATTGTAAGGAATCTTACAAATTCGAATAAACTTTTCTTAATTATAAAAAATCTTACAATCTTAGTTATGTGTAAAACTAAATATATTACAGGATTTATAGGATAGAGTGTGCTCTCCCACCCTAATAAATTAGTTTTTAGGGTTTTCAAGCAACTTTATTTGTGATTGAGGCCTTTACTCGAAGTAATAGTTTGGAAAAGGGCCCAGAGTTTTGGTATGAACCCAGTAAACTCTACTAAAAATGAAATAAAATTGAAAAATCAAGACTAAATCTAACAGAATTATTTAATGCCAAAAATAGAATAATATTAGATAGGGTGAAAACTCACACGTCTGGCGCTTAAAAGTATATTTAAGAAAAAAGATTTAAATTTATCTTTTCAACAAAAAGAATTGATTTTTTTCAACGAAAAAATTGTATTGAAGTTGGAAGATGTTTTCCTTACTTTTTAAAGGGAAGTCATTGTCCTTGAATTTGAGGAAAATGAGTTGATTGGGAAAACATTTTACCCAACCAAACATGAGAAAATTGGAAAATGTTTTCCTTCATGCCAAACACACCCTTAAGGACACTCAATTTCTTAGAGTCAAACTTTAGAAGTCTCATACCCCCTCCCCCTCCCCCTCCGCCACCACACACACACACACACACACACCAGGAAAAAAAAAGGAAAAACAATATTCCAATACTAACCTTCATAATAAAGTTTTTTCCTGAAATACAAGATAATATTAAAGATGCCATTAGCAAGATTTAACTTAAATAAACAAAAAATATTAGATAAAATTCTCACTATAATATTAATCATAAATGTTTCAATCCTAACCTTCACAATAAAGTGAGATTTGTAATCTTAAAAATATAGCAAGTACTTGACGTAACAATAACCATAACAATAAAAGAAAATCTAATAATAAAAAAAATCTTTATACTATCTACGAACATTAATTAAACTTCATTTCCCCTTTTTGTCTTAGTCCAACCTATTTGCTTTCAAAAAAGCAAAACAGGTGTCAAAGCAGCATTAACAACAATATCACTGAGTATTAAATCCATTGGCAAACCTTCATCGTTCTTCACCAAATCAATCACAAAGGTATTGCAAGTCTCATTTGTTCCATTGTTAAATACACACAAGTTGAAAACAATTGTATCTCTGGCTCTCAAGCTTTTAACTTTCACAAATTTATGCCAACCCTTTGTAAAGCTGATTTTTTTACTACTTTGGCAATAAAAAAATCTAAACCTCCATAATTGTGTCGAGCTATCATAAAAGTCAATCTCCTCGTTATGTGGAATGTGAGAGAAGTATTTTATAACGTATCTCCTAGGGATCACAAACATTTTATTTGCAACATCATTCGGAGTAACCACTTTCTGAAAAAGGTTGCTTAAATTCATTGTTACCCTGTAAACAATATTTAAATTTTTACTTTAACAAGAGGATTCTTTCGAAATAAAATACATAAACTTTTAGAGTATAGGGTTATGATTCCTAAGTAATGTTGTAATTTCATACTCCATCCATTAAATATTCTCTATTTGATTTTTCTACTTTTACTTGTTATTTTTGATAAATGAAGAAAGGAATACTATTTTTCCTCTTATACCCTCAATTTATTAAAATTGTGTTAATTATTTCCAAAAGTGACTATTTTTAGTTTCTTTGCTTATTCTTAGCTATTTCTAGTTATGAGATGTTACAATATCTCCCTTTTGGGAACATTCATCCTCGAATGAGATCTCTTTCACTAAGCTAAGAATAGTAACATCAAGTTCAACACTCAACAAATAAAAGAAAGTAACCACATGCTTACTCATAGTTTATAAAGTACTAAAAAGAGAATTAGTACCTTGATCTGCATTATCTCCGGATTCAAAGAGATGCGGATATCTCTTCTTCATATCATCTTCAGCTTCCCAAGTTGCTTCGTCAACAAATTGGTTCCTCCAAGGACCTTGACTAATGCATCCTCCTTTGTTCTCAACTTGCGAACTTGGCGTTCTAAAATCTAAACCGGAATCTCTTCAAACGATAAGCTACCCTTAATCTCAACATTCTCAGTTGGTACAGTCAATGAAGAAACGCTCATGCACTTTTTCAACATAGAGATATGGAATACTGGATGAGTTGCTGCTAACTCTTGTTGCAGCTCTAACTCATAAGCTACATTGTCAATCCTTTTGTCTATGTGATAAGGTCCAATATACCGAGGACTAAGTTTCCCCTTCGTACCAAATCTCATAACACCCTTCAAGGGAGAAACATTCAAGTATACCCAATCAACAACTTAAAATTCCAACGGCCTTATCCTAACATCTGTGTAGGATTTTTGACGACTTTGTGTCATTTTCAATCTCTCTTGAATAACCTTCACCTTCACCATAGCTTGTGAACTAGATCTGGTCCTATCAACCCTGCTTCACCAACTTCGAACCACCTAATAGGCGATCTGCATTTTTTCCCATAAAGAGCTTTGTATGGATCCATTTGGATGCTTGAATGATAAATGTTGTTGTAAGTGAACTCAATGTGAGGTAGGTGATCATCCCAATTCCTCTCGAAATCAATCACACAAGCCCTCAAGATATCTTCTACGCTCTGTATAGTATGCTCTGCTTGCCCATCCGTCTGAGAATGAAAAGCACTGCTTAAGTTCACCTTCGAACCCAAGCCTTTGTGGAAAGATTTCCAGAACTGTGCAGTAAATTGTGCACCTCTATTTGAAATAATCTAAACTGGGACTCCATGAAGTCTCACCACTTCCTGAATATATAACTTTGCATAATCCTCTGCCGAATGAGTGGTCTTTACCAGCAAGAAGTGGGTTGATTTTGTCTTTCTATCGACAATCACCCAAATTGAATCATGCTGCCTGCGAGACCTTGGTAACCCTTTGATGAAGGCCATATTAATGATTTGTCACTTCCATTCTAGAAGTTTTATATTCTGAGCCAACCCTCAAGGCCTTTGGTGCACTACTTTAACTTGTTGGTGATTCGGGCTCTTGGAGACAAATTCAGAAAATGCCCTTCTTCATACCATTCCTCCAATATATTTCTCTCAAATCGCGCTACATCTTTATGGAACCTGGATGAATGGAATATCTGGAGCTATGAGCTTTCTCCATGATCCTCTCTTGGAGTCCATCTACCATAGGTACACATAATCTGTCTTGATATCTCAATACACCATCTCCCCCTTGTTCAAAAGCTAATACTCTTTGCTTATGAGCATTTTCCTTCTATTCAAGCAAAATGGAATTTTTGTCTTGTTTTTCCTTCACTTTTGTAAATAATGAAAATTCAGCCCCATTCGTCATCACTATACCTCCTTTTGTGGAATCCATGAGTCGGACTCCTAGGCGTGGAAGTCTATGCACTTCTTTTGCTAGTTCTTTCTTTTCTTCTTCAAGGTGGGTGCAACTACCCATAGAGAACTTGTTTAAGGCATAAACAACAATATTAGCCTTACCTGGGTGGTAAAGAATGTTCATTTCATATATTTGAGCAATTCTAACCACCTCCTTTGTCTGAGATTAAGCTCTCTCTGAGTGAACACACATTGTAGGTTCTTGTGATAAGTGAAGACATCCACATGAACACCATACAAATAGTAACACTATATCTTCAAGGCAAATACTAGAAGAGCCAAATTCTAAGTCATGGATTGGATAATTCTTCTCATGAACCTTTAATTGTCTGGAGGCATAAGCTATAACCTTGCCATTCTGCATTAACACACAACCCAAACCAACTCTAGATGCATCAGAGTACACCACAAAAAACTTGAGTACCTACTGGTAAGGACAAGACTAGAGTAGTAATCAACCTCTTCTTCAACACCTGAAAGCTTTTATCACAAGCTTCAGACCATTGAAACTTAATTGTCTTCTAAGTCAACTTGGTCAAAGTAGACGAGATAGATGAAAACCCCTCAACAAACCTTCTATAGTAGCCCGCCAAACCCAAGAAACTCCTTATATCAGTTGGAGACGTGGGTCTAGGCCAACTCCAAACTTCTTCTATCTTTTGGGTATCAACTCTAATCCCATCACCGGAAACTATGTGGCCCAACAATGCCACAAACTTAAGACAAACTCACATTTTGAGAACTTGACATATAACTCCTTTTCTTTCAAAGTCTCAAGGACTATTCTGAGGTGACTAGCATGAACTTCTTCATTCCTTGAATAGATTAGTATGTCATCAATAAACACGATAATAAACATATCTTAATTAGGTTTGAAGACTCTATTCATAAGATCCATGAATGCGGCAGGCGCATTGGTCAATCCAAATGACATGAAAAAAAACTCATAATGCACATATCTGGTTCTGAAAGCTGTCTTTGGAATATCACATTCTCTAACTCTCAACTGATGGTAACCTAATCTGAGATCAATTTTTGAGAAGTAGGAAGCACCCTGAAGTTGATCGAAAAGATCATCTATCCTTGGAAGAGGATACTTATTATTGATGGTAACCTTATTCAACTGACAGTAATCTATACACATCCTAAGGGAACCATCTTTCTTTCTCATAAACAAGAACGGAGCGCTCCAAGGTGAGACACTTAGTCGAATGAAACCCTTATCTAACAGATCTTTCAACTATTTTTTCAACTCTTTCAACAATTTTGGTGTCATTCTATATGTCGGAATAGAGATAGGGCGAGTATCTCGAAAGAGATTTATACCGAAGTATATCTCTCTCATGAGGAACTTCGAGAAGATCATCTAGAAAGACATACAGGAACTCTTTCACTATTTCAACTGACTAAATAGTAGTATCTCAACACTAGAGTCATCCACTTGGACTAAGTGATAGACACACCCCTTAGAAACTAACTTCCTCGCCTTAAGGTACGAAATGAAATGACCCTTAGGCCTTGCAGAACTGTTCTTCCACTCTAAGACTGGCTTATTTGGAATTGAAACTTGGCTACTCAAGTTCTACAATTAACTGAGGCATAACAAGCATGAAGTCAGTCCATACCAAAAATGACATCAAAGTCTACCATGTCTAACTCAACCAAATCAACCATGGTTCTCTTGTGATTGATGGAAACGAAACAATCATAATAAACTCTTTCTGCTAGAATGGATTCACCAAAAGGTGTGGAAACACTGAATGGTTCACTAAGTTACTCAGGAATAATATCAAAGTTCATCGCAACATATGAAGTTACAAAAGATAAATTCGCTCCTGGGTCTAGAAATGCATAAACTAGTAAAGTCAAAAACATGAATCATAATAGTGACACCATTTGAAGAGTTCTCATGCCCTTGGCGATTATTTAGAGCATACAAGCCGTTTATTCCTCCGACAGTACCGGAAGTAGCTCCCTTAGGTGCAGCCCTGTCTGGTGGGGCAACTAATGAAAACTGGGCTCATTGCCCTCATTATCACTTCCTTGCTTGTTCTTTGGAGACTCTCTCATGAAATGCCCAATCTGACTGCACTTGAAACAACTAGTGGAGCCCTCACGACAAACTCTGGAGTGGTTCCTACCACACTTGGTGCAGGCAGAGGGCTTACTACCCCTTGTGCCACACTACCCTGTGAATATGCAGATTTAGCTCTGGAATTCTGACCGTAGTGCTGACCCCTGTTGAAAGAATGATCGGTTGGCATTACTCTTCTGTTGAAAGGATGATCGGTTGGCATTACTCTTCTGCTGTCGAGACTCATTCCCTGACTTATCTCTCTTGCTTCTATACTCTTCTCTGTCCCTCAGTTCTCCTCTTCAACCTACTGCACATAAACCATCAACCTATATATGTCCATGTCGCCTATTAGCATTGCAACTCTGCCCTCTTTACTTGATGTACAACCCAAGCCAGCGACAAACATACTCATTCTGCTCCTCATGTCCTTAACCATTTCAGGAGCATAACGGGACAACTGGTCAACTTCAACCCATACTCATGCACTCAAAGAGTCCTACTTCAGGTTGAGGAACTCTCGTACCTTAGTTTCTTTAAATTCTCGGGGAAAGAAACGCCCCAAAAAAGCCTCTTCAAAATACGCCCAACTCAGATGTGGTTAATCCTCATCTCTGCCCTCCTTCAACTACTTGAACCAAGTCCTAGCCACATTTTTCAGTTGATGTGCAACTAGCTCGCCTCTTTCAACATCAGTGAAATACATCACATCAAACACCTTCTTCTGTTCCTCAACAAAATTCTCTGGATCCTTAGTGGTGCTCGAACCAGTGAAACTTGGAGGATTCATCCTCAATAACTCACAAATCCTTGAGGGGTCAGCCTCTTCTTGTCGAGCTCCTCTCTGCTTCCCCACTTGATTGGTGACAACTTTGCTGAGCATCCTTATTGCCTCTGTGAACTCAGCATTAGGAACTTAACCTTGAGGTTGCACTTCAGGTGCATTGGGCAACTCTATTTCCTCTAAATTCCTCCTAAATGGACAACATCTTACTACTTTTCGTGGAGGCATGGTTATCTGAAAACAGACACAAGCACAAGTTAGAGAGAAACTTTTACAGGTAAATTCCAACGCACGAAAGGAATATGAAAGAAGTGAAGTTTTTCCTAAATGTCGTAGCCTCCTAATTATAGATGTGGCACGCTTCACACCAATAACTAGGACTCTACAAACACGGTTTCATAGACACCCTAGGACTTTTAAACATTGTGCTCTGATATCAAGTTTGTCACGTCCCGAGCCTACACCCTGGACGTGGCTGGCACTCAATGACCATTGATGGCCTTGAGCGAACCCTTGACCTGGCTTACTTAACTCAGCGTAAGACATGAATCAATGCAATAATGATCAAAGAACTGAACTAAACCGAATAACAAGATAAATGATTGTTTTAAAGATTTAAACATTTAACTTGGCCAAAATGTCAATCCAAGTCTTTAACATAAGAATGATAAGGTAAAAACTAATGAACTACTAATTGTCTATCTATGAAGCCTTTTAAAACTTAGATGGATGTTGGGCCATACCCCACAACTTCTTATAAAAAGAAAGGCTGAAAGCAATAAATGTGCCCTCCAAAATGCAAGGAGGCTCACCACTTACTCCGACTGCTCAGCTGGGTCAATGAGGCAATGGATGATGCTGATCCTGGTTACCTGCGTCTGCATCATGATACGATGCAGGCCAACTCGCATCAGTACATTGAATGTACGAGTATACGAGTCGGAATGCTAACATAACACAGGCGAGAAAAACGAGTCTAAAGAAACACTTACCTTGGCTCTGCTCAACTCATTAATAACTAACTCATTTCAATATAAATCAATTTAAAAACAAGTGCAATATAAAGAAAACTGTTTGAAAACATGTTGTAAACTCTGAATGAATACAAGGATACAAGTAACTCTAAGATGTATGTAAGAATACAAATAATCTGATGTATATAAAATACAATACTTTTGTGCGAGTTTCTCTAATCGACAACTATCTCTTAAGAGCTATAGTGATAATACAAAAATCTACCTCACGCTGCAAGCGCATCCTATACCCGTCCAAATGTATAAGACCTGAACTACCTAATGGATCCACTAGTCTATATGAAAAGGGTTTATCTAAAAAGTATGACCATTTTCTATCCATGATGGCTACATGGTTTATGGGGGTTGTGAGTCGTCTGAACTCTCCCAAAAGGTTTATCGGTGCTCAAGACTACTCCCAAAATATTTTGGCTCTTAACTTTTAAAAACATATTGATTCTGTGGTTTGAGATTAGTGCTCAAAATACTTAGCTCAAAGGCTATCTTGGAAATATCAATTTCCCTGGTTGCTTCATTTAGGAAGGTACTTCTCTTTAATTGTAAACTAGCCCAAACGCTCTTTGGAAATCTCAATTTCTCTTCTTTTAATATAAAAACATTTAAGTTCTATTGGGAATACTTAGTGGCCATATACTGCTTTGAAGTAATACTTCACTTTACTCTAAACTGAACTCAAGCTTAAGTCTTAAAACGACACTTAAAACATTTTTGAAAGACGTATGAAAACATGAAATGAACTTCTCTTGCTTATCTTTAGTCCTTAATCAAACTAAATCTTTAAGTGTTAAAACAATTTAATACATTTGCAAAAGACTTCATAAAAGGACTTTAGGAGTTTTCTAGTCTTGGCTCTAACTTTCCCTTGAATTTGAAATTATGGATTCACGATTATAAAGTTGCGTTTTTGATGATTTATATATAATTAGAAGTCATTCAGATCTGTTATAATCATTAGAAAGTGTTAAAACATCTTAGAAGGGCTTAATCGGACTAAACTACAAAAACTGGGCAAAAAATGCCAATTTCGATGTGTTCGGGGCACGTGCGCCAGACCATTTTGTCTGAGGCACCATTCTGGCGCACTAAAGGTGCGCCACCCCAAACCCTTTAGCTCAGATGGGGCTCGCCGCGCCTGGTGCTTCTGTCACGACCCAATCTCTCGAGTCATGAAGGCACCTACAATAACCCACCAGTAGGTAAGCCAACTCGTAACCTAGAACAACACGCAATGGGTGTGAGGGTAGAAACTAAATAAGAGTAAGCAAAATTACTATAACAACATAGCAAACCAAAATATAAATACAAATAAGGATCCCTCCCAGAACCTGGAAGTCACTAGTACAGAGCTACCAACAAAACGAGTACAAGTCCCAACAGTGCACCACCGAAACTAGACTGTCTAGAAAAGTAAAAGACAAGTCTTTATATATACAGATGGAGACTGAAATAGTACAAAAAGCTGTGTGCTCACCCCTGTCTCCAGAACAGAATGCTCCAAACTCGATCAACGCTGGCTACTGGTGCTCGGACCTATATCACGAAAATAGATGCAGAGCGTAGCATGAGTACCAAACAACAGGTACCCAGTAGGCATCATAGGCCGACTGAATTAGAAAAGTAAAGCAATATGAAAAGACGGAATCACATAACTAGAGGTCAAGAACGGAAGGCTAAGTAACAATGGAATGCACACGAGTGTATAAAGATCTAACTAAATTAATATAAGCTAACTACACCTAACTGGACCCCCATAAGCCCAGAAGGTACACTTGTGCGCAAGTTTAAATAAAAACCCGAACGGACCCTCATAAGCCGGACGAGTACACAGAATAACTATAACTAAGGAGAATAGAACTCAAGGCCAAAGAACATCGAACCAAATGCTCCAAACCAAAAGTAGAATCTGACGGTACCGAGGTCAGGCCTTGAACCGGACGCTCACCAAAATAACACAAGTAGCCAATCACAAAATATAAGTAACTGAGGCCGGAACTCTAACCGGATGCTCTACATACTTGAGTCCGGACTTCTAACCGGATGCTCTACATAAGTATGTGGATGGTCGATTCCGGACCTTAAATCCGGATACCCGACAAAGATGTCGATATAGCTGCTGAAGGAGTCTCTATCTATCCATAATCATAAATACCCGTGGAATACCATCCAGACCTAGCTAATCAATGTAAGACCTTGAAGCCGAATCAAAAAGCAACCTTGAATCGCGGAGCGGAATTCATTGTCACTGACGTAACTAGTGAAGCTGTAACATCGAAGAAATAAGGATAACTATAGCCGGAGCGAGCTCATCATCTAGCTAAATACCAAACTATCAGACTCAAGTCTGCTACACCAGTCTACAAGGATTTAAGCCGGCCGAGCGACGTCAGGCTAAACTAAGTCCTACCGACTTTGAATCATGCATTTCTAAGGCAAACCCTAGTCAAACCTAAACTAAGGCCCAACATACTTCTGATAACCAGTATTCAAACATACAAGTAATCCATATAGCAAAGAAGGTCAATCAATAACAATAAACATGCTCACAGTTATCCGCTAATTCTCATAAAAAGGCCAAAAAATATGATTTTTAACACCTATGCATGATCCAATAACTACCCAGCCCAAATCCCAACTAATCAACATGCATTCACATGTTCGAGTTCAATCTAAGAAAGGAAACCGTAGACTACCTGAACGCAGATCATGCGCGCTCCAAAAATCACTTTCCCGGAGCTTTTCCTTTCTGAATGGCCTCGAAACATTGATACTATCAAAAATAGAGTCACAACGTTATTACGGTCATTTAAACACTAAAATCGCAAGAAACGGAGATGGGTCAATTTCGCGGTCAAAACGGAAAAAGATGAGATCCGCGTTGAGAAATCCAGATTAACCCCAAATAAAGGTCCTAACCAACTCTCGGAACTTGTGTTCCAAAATAAAACACAATTCGGGACCCGAAACAATCCCAACATGAACATGCAACCAAAAACCCAAAATCTACGCTAAAATTCAACAACAATGGCAGCAGCTATTTACAAGAATTTACCAAAAATAAAGGTCCAACTGCCAAAACCAATCACACCATGAAGATCATCACGAAAAACCCCACAATATAGGCTATTGAATCACCAGATTCGGACCAAAATGGCCAAGAAATCACCTTCTAAAAGTTTCCCAAAAGTTGAGCTCGAAAATGAGCTATGACAGCAGTTAAAACACAAAATTTACCTCAAATCGGGTTCCCAAATCAGATTCCAAGCTCACCAATGCGTTGCCCTCGAACAATCTCACAACTTAGCCTTTTGAATCGCCCAATTTGGAGTTATATAGCTCAATATATCGCAATTTTAAAGTAAAACATAAAAGCTGAAAATTGGGCTTTTATAAAGGACGAAGATGGTCGCTAATAAACCCAAAAATCTGGTCGTTAAAACCCCAAATTCTGGTCGTTAAAAGGCTACTCCAGATTTCAGCTTTATCTAATTTCTTCAAAGTCTCCGACGGGGTGCTCGGAATTCGTTCGGAACCTGATAAAAATAAAACAGATATGCTACCCTACCAAAGTCGATATTCCAGACTCAATGGCGCAGTTGAAATTTCTATCAGAGGTCATCTTGATAAAATGTGGGTCCCACTTCCATTGGCCATTTTAAGTCAAAAACCACAAAAGGGCTCGGAAAAATATCAAAAACGTCAGAACACGAAAGAAGGGTCAAACTAGACCAAACTCGACATTCCGCAGCTAACCGCGCTGACGGAATTCTCATCCGAGCGTGTTTACTCAGAATGTTGACTAAAGTCAAACTTAGCCTTAAATTTAAAGTTAAAACGCCTAATCGCACCAACTCTCACTGAAAACTTTGGGAGTCATGTCGACCATGCTACTAGCCTAAAATGACCATTCCGGAACTGATGGAATCGTCAGAATTAGATTATGATGTCATCTTCTTAAACTTTTGATCGAAAATGATCGTTCAAGGTTCATAATCTCTAAAAACACTAAAGCTCACACAATAACCAAACGAACGACCAGGTGACCGAACTGTCAGTCCCAGCAAGTCATAAATGACTTGGGATCGCTATAGGAACGCTCTAAACGATGTACAGAAGATAAAACACTAAAAATGACAAGAAGGGTCATTACAATATCCACCACTAAAAAGGACTTTCGTCCGCGAAAGTAAGGGTCAAGAAGTACCTAAAGGCTCAAACAAGCCGGGAAACTGCTCTCGCATCTCCTGCTCGGTCTCCCAGGTAGCCTCCTCGACTGAACGATGCCTCCAATGGACCTTAACAATAGGAATGGCTCTCGAGCGCAATTTCCTCACATCTCTGGCTAGGATGGCAACTGGCTCTTCTACAAACGTCAAACGATCATCCAACTCAACTGCATCATACTGGAGCACATGGGACTCATCAGAAATATGTCGGCGTAGCATCGAGACATGGAAAACTGGGTGGATGGCTGAAAATGCTGGAGGTAGGGCCAACTCATAAGCAACCTCCCCAACTGTCCGAAGTATCTCAAAAGGCCCAATGTACCTGGGTCTAAGCTTACCGCGCCTCCCAAATCTCATCACACCCTTCATGGGTGACACACGGAGGAATACTCGATCACCAACAGAGAATCTTAAAGGTCGACGCCTTTGATTCGCATAACTTTGGTGCCTACTCTGAGCTGTCCTGAGTCTATCCTGAATCACTCTCACCTGCTCCAAAGCCTCCTGAATCAAATCTGTACCTCGAGGCCTAGGCTCTGTAGACTCGAACCAACCCACTGGAGAGCTACAACACCTACCATACAAGGCCTCGAACGGGGCCATCTGAATGCTAGAATGGTAGCTGTTGTTATACGCAAACTCCGCCAAAGGCAAGAACTGGTCCCAATGACCACCAAACTCCAAAACACAAGCCCGTAGCATGTCCTCAAGGACCTGAATAGTGCGCTCTGACTGTCCATCAGTCTGCGGATGGAAAGCTGTGCTAAGGTCAACCCGGGTGCCCAATTCATCCTGAAAGGTCCTCCAAAAGCTAGACGTGAACTGAGAACCCCGATCTGATATAATAGAAACTGGCACCCCATGAAGTCGAACCACATCCCGAATGTATATACGAGCCAACCTCTCAGCGCTAAATGAAGACTGAACGGGAAGGAAATGTGCTGACTTGGTCAATCGATCAACGATGACCCAAATACTATCAACTCCTCTAGAAGTCCGCGGTAGACCAGCCACAAAATCCATAGTAATGCGGTCCCACTTCCACTCCGGAATGGGTAATCTTTGAAATTCACCACCAGGCCTCAAATGCTCGGCCTTTACCTGCTGGCAGCACAAGCAACGAGAAACAAAGTCAGCAATATCTTGTCTCATGCCACTCTACCAGTAATGCTGTCTCAAATCACGATAGATCTTCGCTGTACCCGGATGGATAGAATATCTAGACTCATGAACCTCAGAAATTATCAACTGTATCAAATCCCCAACTCTCGGAACACAGATGCGACCGATGAATCTCACCACTCCATCAGGATCTAAAGTAGCCTGATCACCATCACCCGCTAACACTCGATCTCTAAGAGCCACCAAGGCCTTATCCTCAAACTGACAACCACGGATCATATCATGCAAAGAAGACTAAACTCCCATATAAGCCAAGACGCGTCTAGAATCTGATATATCTAATCGAACCATGCTATTGGCTAAAAACTGAATGTCCAAAGCCAAGGGTCTCTCCCCCGCAGATAAGAAGGCTAGACTACCCATACTCACCGCCTTCCGGCTTAAGGCGTCCGCTACCACGTTTGCCTTGCCCGGATGATAGAATATAGAGAGATCATAATCCTTCAGGAGTTCAATCCAACGACGCTGCCTCGAATTAAGGTCCCTCTGGCTCATGATGTACTGAAGACTCCTGTGGTCGGTATAGATCTCACATCGAACTCCATACAAGTAGTGCCTCCTAATCTTAAGCGCGAAAACTACCGCCGCCAACACCAAGTCATGGGTGGGGTAGTTGCGCTCATGGACCTTAAGCTGCATCGACGCATATGCAATAACCCGGCCCTGCTGCATCAATACACAACCCAGACCAACACCAGACGCATCACAATAAATCGTGTAACCCTCGCCCTTAATCGGAAGAGTCAATATAGGAGCGCTAGTAAGTAACTCCTTGAGCTTCAGAAAGCTCATCTCACACTCCTCCGACCACACAAAGGGAACATCCTGGCGAGTCAACCAAGTCAAAGGAGCTGCAATAGTAGAAAAGCCCTCAATAAAGCGCCTGTAGTAACTCGCTAACCCGACAAAGCTACGAACCTCAGTAACAGAAGTGGGTCTGTCCCAACCACGAATAGCCTCAATCTTCGTCGGATCAACCCTAATACCCTCCTTAGACACCACGTGCCCTAAGAATGCTACCGACGCAAGCCAAAACTCGCACTTTTAGAACTTGGCATAAAGCCGCTGATCTCTCAAAGTCCGGAGCACTATCCTCAAATGCTGCTCATGCTCACTCCGGCTCCGCGAGTATACCATTATGTCATCAATGAAGATGATAACAAATGAATCAAGATATGGCCTGAACACACGTGTCATCAAGTCCATGAAGGCGGCTGGAGCATTAGTCAACCCAAAAGACATCACAAGGAACTCATAATGGCCGTAACGAGTCCTAAATGCGGTCTTAGGGATGTCTGCTGCTCTAATCCTCAGCTGATGGTACCCGGACCTCAAATTAATCTTAGAAAATACGACGGTACCCTGAAGCTGATCAAATAAATCATCTATACGAGGCATAGGGTAACGGTTCTTCACCGTCACGTTGTTCAGCTGCCTGTAGTCAATGCACATCCTCATAGTCCCATCCTTCTTTTTCACATACAGAACAGGAGCACCCCAAGGCGACACACTCGGACGAATGAACCCCTTTCGTAAGAGGTCCTCTAACTGAACACTGAGCTCTCTGAGCTCTACAAGAGCCATCCGATAAGGCGGAATAGAAATAGGATGGGTGCCGGGCTCGAAATCTATAGCAAAATCAATGTCACGCTCTGGGGGTAGACCAGGTAGATCTATAGGGAACACATCTGCATACTCTCTAACCACAGGAACTGAGTCAACTGAAGGGCCCTCCCTACTCATATCTCTGATGTGGGCCAAATAAGCTAAACACCCAGAAGCAACCAACCGCCTAGCCCGAATAAAAGAGATGATCCCCGTCGGTGTGTGACTATAAGCAGCCTACCACAACACCGAGGGAATATCAGGCATGGATAAGGTAACAGTCTTGGCATAGTAATCCAAGACCACATGGTAGGGGGATAACCAGTCCATGCCCAAAATCACATCAAAATCAATCATATCTAACATAATAAGATCAGCTCTAGTATCATAACCCTGGATAGTCACTAAGCAAGATCGCAATACTTGATCCACTACTAAGGACTCACCCACTGGGGTCGAAACATGAACCGGCTCTGCCAAAGACTCGGACCTCATACCCAATCGGGGAGCAAAATAAATAGATACATAAGAGAATGTGGACCCTGATCAAATAATACTGTAGCAGGCTGATGGCATAATAAGAGCGTACCTGAGATGACATCGTCAGATGCCTCAGTGGCGCCCTCGCCGGAGCTGCGTAGAAATGGCCCTGAGCACCTCTGCCTGGTGCACCCGATCTACCACCTGACCTGCCTCCCCGAGCTCCACCCCTGGTACCCTGTCGACTGTATCGATGGTCCTGAGCCTGACCACCTCCTCTAGTCGGAGAAGACACTGCTGAAACTGGTCTAGGTGCAAGTGGAGCTGGTACAATCGCCCCCCGACCTCGCCGGGGGCATTCTCTAGACCAATGGTCAAGAGCACCACAATCATAACACCCCGAAGTTGAACGCCCTGTAGTAACCTAACCGCGGCATGCAGGAAATGAATCGGGTCCCCTCGAACTCTGGCCTGTACTAGGACCACTCTGCTGATATTGGCCTCCCTCAGAAGCAGGTAATGCCGCCTGAACAGGCCGACTGGTCTGACCCTGCTGGAACCTCTGACGGGGCCTATCATATGAGTCCCTCCCCGTAGTCTGCGACCCGCTATAACTGCCCTGGTAGCGTGCCCTCTTATCGCTGACCCCTTGGGCCTCACGATGAATATGCTCCATGCATCGGGCATGATCGACCACATCAAGAAAAGAACGGCCAGCTGAAACCATATGCTCTGTGTCAACCCTCAAACGGTATCGCAACCCACGTACAAAACAACGAACTCTCTCTCCCTCTGTGGGCAGGATCATAGTAGCATGGCTAGACAACTCATGGAACCTCGCCTCATACTCTGAAATAGTCATAGAGACCTGCTCCAATCTAGAGAACTGATCACGAAGCCTATCTCTGACGCTCCGTGGCATGAACCGGGCCAAGAAAGCCTCTGAGAACTCACTCCAAGATATAGGAGAAGATCTAACTGGCCTGGACTCTCGATACGTGCGCCACCACTGCCTGGCTGGCCCACGAAACTTATGAGCGGTAAAGTCAGCTCCTCTCGACTCTAATAGGCCTAATGACTGCAACTGCTCCTGGCAAGTGAGCTGGAATTCGTGAGCGTCCTCCCCAATCGCCCCTGAGAATATAGGCGGCGCCAACCTCTGAAATACCCCGAGCATCTTCTGATCCCGCAGGGGCATCTCTCTAACCTCTAAGTCTGGCGGGGCGGCCACATGAACTGGTGGCGGCTGAACTTGTAGCGCTGGGGCTGGGGCTGGTACTGCTGGGGCTTGTCGCATATCCCCAATAGCTGCTAGTATCTGAGTCAAGAGGGAATGAAGATCAGGTGCTGCAACTGGTGCGGGTGGTGGATGGGCTGGCCCCGGCCCCACTGGCTGTGGTGGTACATGTGCTGCATGAGGATCCTCCTCCCTATCCCGAGCCAGTGTTGCGGCCCTACCTCGACCTCACGGACGGCGTCTACCCCAAGATGGGGCTCCCGGTGCATCTTCCCCGGACGCACCGCCTCGCGTGCGAGCCATCCTGCAATAGAGTGAAACAACTGAGATTTTAAGAAACAAACAAGACACACGCGGCACGAATTTGAAACAAAATGGATATCTTCCTAAACACATCCTGTAGCCTCCCGAAGATAAGTTACGGACTTCTCCGCACCGATCCGCAAGACTCTACTAGACGTTAGCTCTGTAAAAGTGAGACCATTGAACCTGGGGCTTTGATACCAACTTGTCACGACCCAATTTCTCGAGTCATGAAGGCACCTACTATAACCCACCAGTAGGTAAGCCAACCCGTAACCCAGAACAACACGCAATGCGTGTGAGGGTAGAAACTAAATAAGAGTAAGCAAAATTACTATAACAACATAGCAAACCAAAATATAAATTCAAATAAGGATCCCTCCTAGAACCTGGAAGTCACTAGTACAGAGCTACCAACAAAACGAGTACAAGTCCCAATAGTGGACCACCGAAACTAGACTGTCTAGAAAAGTAAAAGACAAGTCTTTATATATACAGATGGAGACTAAAATAGTACAAAAATCTGTGTGCTCACCCCTGTCTCCAGAACAGAATGCTCCAAACTCGATCAACGCTGGCTACTGGTGCTCGGACCTGCATCAATAAAATAGATGCAGAGCGTAGCATAAGTACCAAACAACAGGTACCCAGTAGGCATCATAGGCCGACTGAACTAGAAAAGTAAAGCAATATGAAAAGACGGAATCACATAACTAGAGGTCAAGAACGGAAGGCTAAGTAACAATGGAATGCACACGAGTGTATAAAGATCTAACTAAATTAATATAAGCTAACTACACCTAACTGGACCCCCATAAGCCCAGAAGGTACACTCGTGCGCAAGCTTAAATAAAAACCCGAACGGACCCCCATAAGCCCGACGAGTACACAGAATAACTATAACTAAGGAGAATAGAACTCAAGGCCAAAGAACATCGAACCAAATGCTCCAAACCAAAAGTAGAATCTGACGGTACGGAGGTCAGGCCTTGAACCGGACGCTCACCAAAATTACACAAGTAGCCAATCACAAAATATAAGTAACTGAGGCCGGAACTCTAACCGGATGCTCTACATACTTGAGGCCGGACCTCAAACCGGATGCTCTACATAAGTATGTGGATGGTCGAGGCCGGACCTTAAATCCGGATACCCGACAAAGATGTCGATATAGCTGCTGAAAGAGTCTCTATCTATCCATAATCATAAATACCCGTGGAACACCATCCAGACCTATCTAATCAATGTAAGACCTTGAAGCTGAATCGAAAATCAACCTTGAATCGCGGAGCGGAATTCATTGTCACTGACGTAACTAGTGAAGCTGTAACATCGAAGAAATAAGGATAACTATAGCCGGAGCGAGCTCATCATCTAGCTAAATACCAAACTATCAGACTCAAGTCTGCTACACCAGTCTACAAGGATTTAAGCCGGCCGAGCGACGTCGGGGCTAAACTAAGTCCTACCGACTTTGAATCATGCATTTCTAAGGCAAACCCTAGTCAAACCTAAACTAAGGCCCAACATACTTCTGATAACCAGTATTCAAACATACAAGTAATCCATATAGCAAAGAAGGTCAATCAATAACAATAAACATGCTCACAGTTATCCGATAATTCTCATAAAAAGGCCAAAAAATATGATTTTTAACACCTATGCATGATCCAATAACTACCCAGCCCAAATCCCAACTAATCAACATGCATTCACATGTTCGAGTTCAATCTAAGAAAGGAAACCGTAGCCTACCTGAACGCAGAACACGCGCGCTCCAAAAATCACTTCCCCGGAGTTTTTCCTTTCTGAATGGCCTCGAAACGTTGATACACTATCAAAAATAGAGTCACAACGTTATTACGGTCATTTAAACACTAAAATCGCAAGAAACGGAGACGGGTCAATTTCGCGGTCAAAACGGAAAAAGATGAGATCCGCGTTGAGAAATCCAGATTAACCCCAAATAAAGGTCCTAACCAACTCTCGGAACTTGTGTTCCAAAATAAAACACAATTCGGGACCCGAAACAGTCCCAACATGAACATGCAACCAAAAACCCAAAATCTACGCTAAAATTCAACAACAATGGCAGCAGCTATTTACAAGAAAATATCAAAAATAAAGGTCCAACTGCCAAAACCAATCACACCACGACGATCCTCACGAAACCCCCCAAAATATAGGCTCTTGAATCACCAGATTCGGACCTAAAATGGCCAAGAAATCACCTTCTAAAAGTTTCCCAAAAGTTGAGCTCGAAAATGAGCTATGACAGCAGTTAAATCATAAACTTTACCTCAAATCAGGTTCCCAAATCAGATTCCAAGCTCACCAATGCGTTGCCCTCGAAAAATCTCACAACTTAGCCTTTTGAATCGCCCAATTTGGAGTTATATAGCTCAATATATCGCAATTTTAAAGTAAAACATAAAAGCTGAAAATTGGGCTTTTATAAAGGACGAAGCTGGTCGCTAATAAACCCAAAAATCTGGTCGTTAAAACCCCAAATTCTGGTCGTTAAAAGGCTGCACCAGATTTCAGCTTTATCTAATTTCTTCAAAGTCTCCGACGGGGTGCTCGGAATTCGTTCGGAACCTGATAAAAATAAAACAGATATGCTACCCCACCAAAGTCGATATTCCGGACTCAATGGGGCAGTTGAAATTTCCATCAGAGGTCATCTCGATAAAATGTGGGTCCCACTTCCATTGGCCATTTTAAGTCAAAAACCACAAAAGAGCTCGGAAAAATATCAAAAACGTCAGAACACGAAAGAAGGGTCAAACTAGACCGACATTCCGGAGCTAACCGCGCTGACAGAATTCTCATCCGAGCGTGTTTACTCAGAATGTTGACTAAAGTCAAACTTAGCCTTAAATTTAAAGTTAAAACGCCTAATCGCACCAACTCACTGAAAACTTTGAGAGTCATGTCGACCATGCTACTAGCCTAAAATGACCCTTCCAGAACTGATGGAATTGTCAGAATTGGATTATGATGTCATCTTCTTAAACTTTTGATCGAAAATGATCGTTCAAGGTTCATAATCTCCAAAAACACTAAAGCTCACACAATAACCAAACGAACGACCAGGTGACCGAACTGTCAGTCCCAGCAAGTCATAAATGACTTGGGATCACTATAGGAACGCTCTAAACGATGTACAGAAGATAAAACACTAAAAATGACAAGAAGGGTCATTACATCTTCCTAGATGCATCTGACGATTTTATTCTCTCGTTTTATGATCCTAAATCGTCTAAACCTCTATAGTTCTTTTCCCAAATCCTTAGGATTATTAGTATCTTCAATACCCAATAGATCTAACTCGAAAAACAACCCTAAATTATGAATCAACGCAATAATAGGCAATCAACAACTCAAAAAAAAATCAAGAATTTAACCATGTCCTTCAAGAACTTCACTATTCTCATTCAACCAATTTGAAAACCCAAGGATTGAAGCAAGATTGGTGTGTGGGTGAACTGACTCAACACTAAAATATCTAACATACCTTGATATGGATCACCCCCGATGAATTCCACTCGCAACCCTTGGCGTTCTAGGCAAATCCTTGACTTTCTCTCCCTTATCTCTTCTTCAAGCTCTAAGAGTGATTTTGATTTTCTAATCTGAACTAAAACTTATTTTTACCCCAAATAAATCCCTAAAACAAAATAGGACATTAATTGATGAAAAGAGTAGTTTTTCCTTCCCTAGATCTGGATTGAGACTTTCTTTACTTCAACAACCCAACTTTCGATAGACTTATCTCCCTCATACGTAATTAAAATTGTAAAAACTTGATGGTGTTGGAAAAATCTCTCCAAGGGCTTTCTAACAGAATTAAGAATTGTCTCTAACTCATTTTAATCTAGGAGTTATGACCGTTTGAAAATGACGAAAACTCACTTTCTTAACTTAGGAAATTTTCCAAATTTTCCCCTTTCTTTCCAAAAGTGATTATTTTAGTTTATTAGCTATTCGAGTTATGAGATGTTACACCAATAATTAAGATATTCTTGGTAAAAAATTTCCAGAGAGGTTCTTTGTTTTGAGACATAGATTTTGAAAAGAAGAGGAGATGCAAGTTGTTGAAGATTATTTGAAAAGGCTGGAAAAATTATTGTCATAAAATCAAGCCAAGGAGGGGATTTGTTGTGTATTTATTATCCTGAGTTCCTTACTATAAATAGGTTTTCCTTATAGGATAATGTTTAGGATTGGCTAGTCTTTTTCTTGTTGAAAACGATTTAGGACTCTATAAAAGAGGTTTGTTCCTTCAAACCTCCTCAACTTTCACAATGTTGTCCTAGAAATTTTGATATTTTTGGTTGGGGGTGGAGGATTTGTGGGGCACAAGTTATAACAAACCTCCTTTTATTCCGAATGACTTGGTTGAAGTTATTTCTCTTATATTTTGTACTTATATTTTTATAGTGAACTTCTCATCTCCTTTGTGGATGTAGGTCGGTTGATCGAACCACATTAAATCGTTAATTCTTTTGGTATATTTATCATTTGTATTCTTACTCATTATCTTTTGAATTTTTTTTTGTTAGCTTCTGCATGACACCTAATTATTTTTTGTCATAACAAAAAGAGGTTCACAATGGATCACTCAAAATGGATGAAAAGAATAAATTAAGTTTGTCTTGAAGGGGTGTGTTAAAAATCATCACCAACTTAATTAATATTGAAGATATTTCAAAGAAAAATCTAGAATATTCAAAACTTGCAGAGAATTGAAGGAATATCTCTAGAGTGAAAGTTCTTGAGTGCAAACCTAATAACATACTAGAAAGTGCAATTCTATAAGCAATAGGAAGGTGTTGTTCTTGAGTATATTATTCACTAGATCCTCTCATAACCGCCTATAAATAGAGGTGTTTAGAGTTGTTTGTGTACTGAAATAAAGAGTGTGTGATCAACAAAGAAGTAAGAAAAATGTGTACTCAAGAAAAGGGTGAGTGCAAAAGAAAATTTGAGTGTAAAGTGTTGTAAGAGGATGATTTGGTATTTTGAGTTTTACTGCTTTTGAACTATAATTAATTTTTCTTTCTTGATGTATGATACATTAATTATACTTATTAAATTAGTTTATTAATGTAAATGCAGAATTCGAGGCATATTCGTTCGGTTAAACCAAAGTTGTAACTCTATTATGGCTTTGAAGTTTGCAGAATTCGACCGTAATGTTGTGATAGTGAAGTTGAAGGACGTTCAAGTTGGCTAAGACTTTATGAAAAAACTCTAGATCTTATAAGTGATTTATGTTTCTCTTATTTCAAAAGTAGCATTATAAAGTGAGTACACCCATTAATATTTGTATTAGGAGGATTCAAACCCTAAACCTATTTTTATTCAACCTTGAAATTGGCCAGCCAAGATAAGAAGGGTTCTGGAAAAAAGTATGACTAAATGTGTATGTTATGTATGGAGCGCAAAAAAACTATGCTTGCGAGATACACTCATTATGACAAAAAAAAATTCTTTTTAGGGAAACAATGAATCAACATCAAGTACATACATGTACACCTAACAAGATGACATTTATGATGAAAGCTTTGGAAATAAAAGCAACCTCTATCACTTATAAAGTCCAGATTTTTCTTTAATGATCATAATGTTTGAGCAAAATTTAATACACTTCAAGAGCTTCCTAGTAAAGATGACTCCCTTCAATGGTTCGAACAAACTTTTCTTAATTGTAAGGAATCTTACGAATTCGAACAAACTTTTCTTTATTGTAAGGAATCTTACAAATTCGAACAAAGTTTTCTTAATGTAATGAATCTTACAATCCTTGCTATGTGTAAAAATAAATATATTAAGGGGTTTATGGGATAGAGTGTGCTCCCGCACACTATAATTAATTAGTTTTTAGGGTTTAATTTTCTCATTTTAATAATTAGTATCAAAGCAATTTGATTTGTGATTGAGTCCTTTACTCAAAGTAATAGTTTGGAAAAGGGCCCACAGATTTTGTATAAACCCAGTAAACTCTACTATAAATGAAACAAAAATTGAAAACTCAAGATTAATATTAAAAGAATTATTTAATGCCAAAAACAGAATAAAATCAGATAGGGTGAAAACTCAAATGTCTGCAAGAACACACGTTTTTATCCGGGGGGGAGGGAGGGGGGTAAAAAAATCAAAAAATTAAAGATGAAAAATATGTTTTCAAAAAATCTTTAAATTTATCTTTTAAACGAAAAAATTGATTTTTTCAACAAAAAAATTGTATTGAAGTTGGAAAATGTTATCCTTACTTTTTTAAGGGAAGTCAT
This sequence comes from Solanum sitiens, assembly GCA_016801875.1. NCBI lineage: Eukaryota > Viridiplantae > Streptophyta > Magnoliopsida > Solanales > Solanaceae > Solanum > Solanum sitiens. The sequence continues at coordinate 433,812 of JABWTJ010000743.1, forward strand.
TTTCCTTGAATTTGAGGAAAATGAGTTGATTTGAAAAAACATTTTACCCAACGAAACATGACAAAATTGAAAATATTTTCCTTCATACCAAACACACCCATAAGGATGCTCAATTTCTAAGAGTCAATATTTAAAGTCTCATACCCCCTCCCCCTCCCCCCCTCCCTCCCCCCCCCCTTCAAAAAAATGGAAAAAAATATTACAATACTAACCTTCACAATAAAGTTTTTTCTGAAATATACAGATAATATTAAGGATGCTAGTAGCAAGATTCAACTTAAATACACAGACATATTAGATAAAATTCTCACTATAAGATTAATCAAGAAAATGTTTCAATACTAACCTTCACAATAAAGAGAGATTTGTGATCTTTAAAATCTAGAAAGTACTTGATATAACAATAACAACAACAATAAAAGAAATCTGATAATATAAATATTATTTATTCTATCGACGAACATTAATTAAACTTCATTTCCCCTTTATGTCTTAGTCCAACCTATTTTCTTTCCAAAAAGCAAAAGAGGTGTCAAAGCAGCACAAAATCAACAACATTATGATTAATTGTTAAATCCATTGACAAACCTTCATCATTCTTCACCACATCAATCACAAAGGTATTGCAAGTGTCATTTGTTCCATTCTTGGATTCACACAAGTTGAAAACAATTTTATTTTTGGCTCTCAAGCTTTTAGCCTTAACGAATTTATGTCAACCCTTTGTAAAGCTGAACTTTTTACTACTTTGGCAGTAAAAAAAACTAAACCTCCATAACTGTGTTGAACTATCATAAAAGTCAATCTCCTCATTATGCTGGATGTGAGAGAAGTATCTTATAGCATATCTCCTAGGGATCACAAACATTTTATTTCCAACATCATTCAGAGTAAGCACTTTCTGAAAAAGTTGCTTAAATTCATTGTTACCATGTAAACAATATTGAATTTTTGACTTTTAACGAGAGTATTTTTTCAGGAAAAAAAAAACATAAAAACTTTTAGAGTACTGGGTTATGATCCCCAAGTAATGTTGGAATTTCATACTCCATCCATTAATTTTGTAATACTTTTTTCCTATTATACACTCAATTTATTAATATTGAGTTAATATCTTTTAAAAAATGTAACGAGTAAATATGTATGAAACCGTATCAATTAATGGAGGGTAAAATGATAAACTTAGTATTTCAATCATTATTTTCTGAATAAGTGGGCCAAGATAAAATTAACAAGTAAATATGAGTAAATGAAGTATTTTAAAGAGGCTTACTTGTTGTCTATACATATCATTATAGGTGATCTAATAGCATACAAATCCCTATACTTATGACGTATACAAGTTAAATTCCTATGAATTTAAACTTTTTGGGGATCGTTATTCAAAAAATCTGCAGTGTGACATGCAATAACAACAACATCATGCATATCCAACATAACCTATATGAGGAGTGTGTACACATACCTTAGTGCGACTATTATGTTCGTCCAGAAAACCTTTCATGAGTCTTGAATAAGAAATATTATTACTTTCACCTTCCATGTTGAATTCTGAGAAAATTCAACAACAAAATTAGGAACCTTTAAGAAAATGTAAGAAATTGATAAGTACATGTTCAAATATTTAAATTATGTATAAAGTACACAAACCTCACAAATTTGGGTGCTAATTACATCAAACCCCAAAAGTTTTTTCAATATTATAATAATTTCATATTTTTAGAGTTATGTATCAGCGTGTTATAAGAGAGAAGGAAAAAAGAGATTTTTGTAATTTACTCAAATTGTAAGAATTCTTAGACATTTTGTTGTCTTAAGTTATGCAATTACATAATTTTCCTCAAGTTAATAGTTCAGACACAAACACCAAAAAGCAAAAATAATAAATAAAAAATAAAAGAACAACAACATAGTTGGTCTCACTCATCAATATTTACTATCTCATAAAGTCATTTTTCTATTGATTTCAAAAAAAATTCAACAAAGAAAATGATTTTATGAATAGTACTAAGAACTATTAGATAACTGAGACCATCTGAGAGATCAATTTAACTTTTTTTTTCCAAATGCTACTTTCTTTTTCTTTTCAGATTTATAAATTTTATGTCTAAAAATGTCAACAAAAACCAAAAAAAATTATCACATCTTCTAAGGCCCTCTAAATAAAAAACAAGAGTTTTCATGTAAAAAAAAACAAGAATAATTTTTTAAAATATAAAATTAACAGAAAGAAAAATTCATGTGAAAAATAATTAGGAGAATGAAAAAAAAAAAAAACATACCTGGTTATCTCAAGTATTAACAGCAAAAGCTAAGCAATTTTCAACAAAATCACAAAATTATTATCGATATGATAAACTCAAAAGATAACATCTATATGTCCATCTATATTCCTTTTATATAAGTGTACCATGTATATTGTAGTGATTATAGATTATTAATTATTATGTCAAAAGATTATTTCAATTTAATGAAAATTCCAACTTTGTAGATATTTAGTTTAGACTTGACACACCGGAGCAATGAATAATAAAATAACAATTTTACAATATTGTCATTTTTGTGTGATAAATTCTATATTTTGTAAAATATTACAAAAATGACAATAATTAATAATAAAGACAGATTAAAAATCAAATGAGGGATTATCACTTTATTTATTAAATTGGTCAAATAAAAGTGAATATATAATAACAAATTTTTTAATTGATTTCAAGATACTGAGATCTCGTTTACCATAAATTTTAAAACTTAAAGTTGTGTTTGGACATGCATTTAAATTGGGAAAATGAATTGTGCGTGAAAGTGAATTTCTCCCAAAAACTATTTAAGACCATTTCTTGGAACTTGAATTTTTTTGAAGAGTAATTTAAAAATCTTATCCAAACTATATGGTCAAACAAATATTTAATGATATATTTTCGTATTTTGATTAAAAATATATGGTCAAATAGATATTTTATGATATGGTTATAAAATTAGATCTGGTCAAATACTAGCTAAATATTAGAAATATAAATTATATGAGAAAAAATCTTAATCGACTTTAAAATTGTAGATATAAAGAGATTTCTTTATAATTAAAAGTCATAGTTAATTTGAAATTTTTATATATTATAAAAAATATTTTAATTGCAATCTTGTTTAATTTTTTTTTAAAAAAAAAACATAAGAAAATCGATCAACATATTTTGTGTTGGAAACCGCATTCGTTTTAATCTTGGGAGGGAATGCATGTCCCTAAATTGGGGAAATATTTCAAGGTTATGACCTAATTAGGTTTTAATCGATCATTAATCAAATATTTACAATTAGGGAGGTTTATGATTTATATTAAAATTGATTCAGTTAAAAAACTTGAATCTATCTGACTTTTTCTTGGTTTTTACATTTTTCAAAATCAATAACAATTGATTATTTTTTTGATTTTGTCAACATATTTTGAAGAAATAGTCTAATTGAACTGACAAATTATATACGTATTTTTTTAATAATTATATATAGATAATAGGAAGGGAAAAGGGTATGAGAAATACTTCAACTTTGGCCAAAAATTGTTGTTACAGTATCAAACTTTATGGATGACCTTTTACCCCCTGAACTATTTAATAGTGTATTTTAGCCCCCACCCCACCCCACCCCTTTAATAGTGTATTTTAAAGGTATATATGTTCCCACGTGGACACATTATTATTTATAATTATGTTATATTTTTATGTCTACGTCACATATATACCTTTTAAATACACTATTAAATAGTGCAGGGGGCAAAAGGTCCTTTCCAAAGTTTGGTTTCGTAAGAGCAATTTTGGTCAAAATTCAAATATATTTCAGACCCTTTTCCTACATAATATATTATTTTATTAATGAATTTTATGCGAAGAATGCAGCACTCTAATGAAAAATACTAATGTATGATGTGTCGCTTCTTCAATTTGCGATACTAAGTACATTTCATGTTTAAACAGTTGATACCCATATAAGATCAAGACTAAATTCAAATTCACGTTGAAGCACTCCTGGACAAAGGCGGCTCTATACCCAAGAGAAATCGAACCCGAAATTTCTTGATTAAGGATGAAGAAGTACTTACCACTGAACCATAATCCTTATTGATAAAAAACTTTGTATCACGTTGACATGAATAACACTAGACATGAACTTATATTAGTAGTACAATTATGTCATTTACCTTATTGTTTGCTTTTTTTAATTGGTGTACATGATTACACACTATCATACACATATTATATACATTTTATGCATGCATCAACTATTTTTAGTTTAATCATTTAGTGGAAAGTTATTTAGGTTTATCTAATGAGGATTCTCAAAGCGGTTAATTATAAATGAAATTTCTTGCCGACTCTCTGTAAAATACTAGTTTGTTCTAGTGTTTTCAAACACATCATAAGTTAAGTCGCTGATGAAAAATAACTAATTATCTGCAATAGTAATATAAATTGCATCCCTATCTTTTCTTTTTTTCCCCTACATCGCCACACCAAGGAATAGGGGGACGTAAAAAAAGAAGGGGGCGGGGTGGGGTTCATATCAACTTGTTTCGACCTAGAATAATAAAAAGGATCTAATATTAAAATTTGAATTAATATAAAATAATGTATCTCTTTTAATAACAAAAGACAAATAATTGAGTCCTTGAATTAATTAATTAAAAATATATCATTCCATTCTTTTCCAAATTCATCCATAACTTCTTTTGTTGAAAATTTTAAATTTTCATATACTTTTCCAAAGATTATTTTCCTCTCTATGACTAGTTAATTTTATTTCTTTAATTGTTATACTCAATATTTTGTTATCATATTCACGCAATTCATGTGATTATTTTAATTTCTGCGTTTCTATTCAATTATATTCTTTACTAAAAATAGATATTCATTAATACTTCCTTCGTCCACTTTTAATTTTAATACTTTCCTTTTTTAGACTCAAACTATAAGAATTTTGACTATCATTTTATGATGTAGTTTTTCATCACATTGATATGCAAAAAAATTACAATTTATAGTACTTTTCGTATAATTTTTGAATATCTAAATTTTTTGTTTGATATATCAAATTAATGTAATCTTATTTAACTTTGAAAATTAGTCAAATTTACTTTTGAAAAACGCTACATGAAAATTAAAAGTTGTCAGAGGGAGTACTTGTCGTTTTACAAAATCAATACATACATGACAATATTCTTCCTATTTTACCCTTGAAAGTAATTAACTTTGAAAATATAAATTTGACCAACATAGGAAACTATAATTAATTCATGTTCATTGGTCAAATTAATTAATCAAAATAAATTAATTCATGTTCATTTATTAAAACCTTGACTTTAAGAAAACACTAAATAAGAGTACAATGATAAAGTTACTAGTTTCTTAAGGAGCTTGAAATCTAAAATGGTGACAACTACGTAGAAATGAGGGAGTACCTTTTAAACCAAGTATATACATCCTTTCATATCTTTGTTATAAAAATATATATATTCATCCGCTTTTCTCACTTTTCTTGATATTCCAAATTGATTAACAGTTTGATTGAATTTTGTGTATGTGTTTTTATGTCATTTTGGACAGGCAAAAATAACTTTTATGTAGGTGAAGTTGTTTCTGATTTGTGCTATGGTATGCTTTCTTCTTTTGTTATCCTTTTTTATGTTCATTTTCTTTTCATTTGTATAAACAAAATTAAATTAGATCTAAAAGCTTTAACCTTTGAAACCTGTATTGCTTTCTACATTTATGCCACCACCAAACAAAAAAAAGGAAGAAAGAAAGAAGGTATTAGAGTTCTAGTTTGTCATCACAAAAGAAAATCTATGATTTTTTAATAGATCTAAGTTATATACACTATCGAATTATAGATTTGTTTGCACTATATCATTATAATTTAGTTGTGTGATTAGAAAGATAAGTACTATCGCGTGGTTCGGCCGATTTTGTTGTATGAGATGGAGTGTTTAACTTATATGTTCAGAAGATGTAAGTTGCGGAATCGAGGATATTGAGATGGATGTGTAGGAATGCTAGATGTGATAAGATTAGGAATGAGGATATTCGTGGGAGAGGCATATTTGTGGTGGACAAGGTGAGGAAAGTGAAATGGAGATAGTTCGGACATGTGAAGAGGAGATGCGTAAATGTCATAATGAAAAGTAGTGAGAGGATGAATGTAGTGGGTACGCAGAGAGAGACAAGGAGAGAGAGAGGGGAAGGTAAGCCGAATAAGTATTGAGAAAAGTAAGTAGATAGAACAATATGACACAATTTCAATTTATTGAGGACATGACCTCATATAGGGGTGTGCAGGTCGTGGATTAGGGTAGACGGTTAGTAAGTAATGGAGAGTTATGATCTTGTTTTTAGATGGATTTAGGTTTGTACATGCTTGTCGTAGTATTAATCTGATTTTTGTAGTTTCTTGCTTTGATATCTATCATTATATGCTATTTATTTTCTTTCAGTTATTGTACCATTGGCTTGTTGTTATTTTTTCTTTATTAGTTGTTATGTTTACTTCGAAAAACAACTTCAATCTCCCTTAGATAGGGGTACGATCTGCGTACTTTCTACCCTCGTCAAACCCCCACATTATAAAATTTCATTGAATATGTTGTTATTATATTTGGTTAGAACTTGTGTTATTGAATAGTTGAGTATATATGAGGGTGTAATAGAATATTTGAGAATCATTCACCTTTAAATTAGAGGATTTAAGTTAGAATCTTGAAACATAGATTTATTTATTTTAAAATAATTCACAAATATCTGTCATAAACTAGTCATGTATATAATTGTTAGATAATATTTTTATTAATCAACAGCATTATGCATGATACAAAACACTAGGACTCAAACTCAGACTCGACATTAACTTTATTATATTTTTACAAAGCTCAATTGGGCTCGCTCAACTCAAACTCAGTTATATTTTGACAAAACTTGATTAAGCTCTACTCAGGTTCAAATAGATATTGTAATAGTTTGGTTGGGCTCAGCTCGACATGATGGTGTAACAGACTCAAACGATTTGAGTTCGCTCATCTAGACAACCAAACCTAAGGATTATGCGGTAAATATTTGTATTACAAACACTATAACATAGTGGAATTCAGAAAACAAACAATAAATTAAGTACAGTAACAAGCTCGGTTTAGCCCCACTCAACTTGATGGTGTTACAAACTTAATTGAGTTTGGTTCCCTCAACTCAGTGCCCAGACCTAGCTAGCTAAGGGTATGCAGTCAAAAAGCTTTCCGAGCTCAAATCTGAAACATCTCACTAAGAATAGATTTCATCGAAATTGAAAAGGTGGAAAATGTAGATGAGAAAAGTAGAGGGACCATCAACCAAACAAAAGAAAAACCCTAACTATAAAGTTAGAACAACGTACACTTCAAAAAATAACAATATATTAAGTACGATAACAAGCTCGATTGATCGCAGTTTAACTCAGTAGTGTAACACATTCAATTAAGTTCAATTCACTCAGCTCGACACCCAGATCTATCTAGCTAAAATCTTTTCAAGCTCAAATGCAAAAGGGAAAAGGCTCAAATATGCCATCGAACTTTTAGAAAAGGCTCATTTATGTCATTCGTTAAAAGTTTGGCTCATCTATGCCATGTCCTTTCAAGAAAAGCCTCATTCATGTCATTATTCTTTAACAGTGGTTTTGCAAAACCATTTTTGACACGTGGTCAATTATAACTCGGCCACTCCATCAAATTTTTACATAAAAAAATCATAATTTTGAACAAAAATTGAATCAAATTTTTTTATTAAAAAAATTGTTGACGTGGCATAGATGAGCAAAACTTTTGACGAATGGAATAAATGAGCCTTTTCTGAAAGTTCAATGACATATTTGGGTCTTTTCTCAATCCAAAATATCTAACTAAAAATAGAAGATATGGAAATTGAAAAGGTGTCAAAACGATATAAGAGAAAAGTGTAAGGACCACCACCCAAAATCCCAAATAAAACAAAACCTTAATAATTATAAAAGATGATTAAAAAAATGTGGTATTCGACAAAACAAAAATAAATTAAGTGTTTGTTGTGTGTATCCATTTATTCCTCAATTGTAAGTGTAATGGACTTCTCGTAACATGAATTAAATTATGCGAATTCAACAAAAACACAAAAAGCGAAACAAAAAAAATTGCGAAACAAAAAAAAAAGTTTTTCTTTTTCTGCAGATTATAAAAAAAAATGCTCTATATAGTGAAGAATTTGGAAAAACCATTGGAAAAAAAATCAAAACAGTTTTTTCCCATAACATTTTATTAATTTCATCGACCCTTTATCAAAAAAAAATTCACAATTTTTTTGGGGGGATAAAGGGCTATGCTATATAGATTTATATCTTTAGCTAAGAGTGTCAAATGGGCGGGTTGGATTGAAATTGGGGATATTAAAATGGGTTGAAATAGAAGTGGGGTTGGGTCGTAACCCGCCCAAGTTTACTTTGGGCTCAAATGGGCTAAAAAACGGGTTGGGTCTTGTCCCGCCCAATTTGACCCAATTAATCTCAATAATTTAACATATTGATATTTAACTTTTATAATCACAATTTGAATTCTAGCTCAAGATTTCTTTTTTTTTAAAGTAACAAATGGATAGATAAACCCTAAAAGATGTTAAATAGATAATAATTCATACCTTAAATATAGAAACATATCTTAATAAAAAGTTTTAAAACGGGTTGAAATTGGAGATTGAATTGGGCTCAATTCAGGATTCTCTTCAAATGGATTATGCTTGAATGAGTTGAGATTGAACTCAATTCAAATTATCTTGCGCCCAACCCTTAAAATTCTGGGCGGGTTACCTATGTTTGAGTTCATTTTTGACAACCCTATGACTTTAGCTATTTTATCCAATTCAAAAAAGGTTTGATTTTTTTTAATCTTGTTTTGGGGTAAAGATATGATTATTAATAAATTTTTCTTTTTGTGTTTGCAGGGTTGAATTTGTTATCCTCTTCCAAAAAAAATTCAAAAAAATAAAAAGAGAGGAATAACTGATAATGTTCATGGAATTATATTAGCTATATCATCAAGTATTTTTATTGGAGCAAGTTTTATTAATAAAAAAACGCCTAAAAGGGTAGGTGCAACGGGAGGAACCAGGGCAGTTAAAAACAAATCGCTATAGTAAACCCTTTGCAATTTTTATAATTTTTTGGTATAGTTTGATGTGTAAATGTTGAGTTTATTATTTTTTTTGTTGATTCGGGTCGGGTTACGAGTAGTCTATGTGTATCAAGTTTAGATAGTTGTGTATGTAACGTTTTATGCAAGCAGTGTCGATTTATTGTTTACAATTCAATTTTTGTGTAGGTTTAGATGTGGGGCTGTGTTAGAAGTTCTAAGGTTTTAATGAAGTTTATTTTGCATTATTTTAAGATATTTCAATTTCAAGCTACTAGACGTGTGTGCACGTGTGAATTAAAGGTGAAGTAGTGTTATATGACACCCGTTGTATAAATGGTGATTTTGTTTTGCTTATGTTGATATCAGACCGTATAGTCTATGTGCATCAAGTTTAGATAGTTGTGTAGTGTTACATTTTTTGTGCAAGCAGTATCAGCTTATTATCACAACTCTTAGTTTGTATGTTGGTTTCCTTGTGAGCCCGTACATAGAAGTTCTAAGGTTTCTAATGATGTTTACTTTGTATTATTTCAAGTGACTTTCGGTCTATTAGAGGTGTGTGTGTGAATTAATGGTGAAGTGGTGTCATATGATACCACTCATATTAATACCTATATTAATAGTTGATAAAATTGTCACACCCTGAATCTATATCCTGGATGTGGCTGACACTCGAGAACCATTATTGGTCCGCAAGCAAACCCTTTGCTTGGCTGACTACTTAGCAGAAAACTTAGTTAAGCGATAAAAGGCTTAAAAACAGAATTTTAAATATATAAACTCATTGTAAAGACTTAACTCAAACTATCTAGAAAATACTCAATAACATAAGTATAATAGATTGCAAAAACATCTCAAGAAAAAGTAAATACCGAAAGACTTCTCAACTCTCTCTATCTATGAAGCCTCTATTTCTCAAAATGGATGATGGTACAAGACCCAAGAAATCTCAAGAAAACTGACTAGAAATAAATGTTAAGTCCCCCGAAATGCAATGAGGCCCACCCATGGTTCGTGAAACACTTTACGGGTCGTCAAGATTCACCTGCCCGATAGGGCTTCACTAAAACGAGCATAACTTTCTATTCCGAACTCAAAATGAAGTAAACTTGGTGGCGTTAAAAACAGGACTCAAAGAACTTTAATTTGATAGATCATGGGCCATCTAGTTCATTATGCTCTAAGAGGTATGGTCATTTGAAGTTGACCATTACTTGAAAACATATCAGGGTCCTCCAAATGAAGGGATGGTCAATCTATACAAGCCCTCACAGGCCGAGGAGGGAAGTGTCCAGGAGACCCCTTTCCTGGTCGACTTGGATGGCTGGATATTCTCCCCTAAACATGTCTTCTAGGAATTCACGGCCCATTAGGGGTCTGTACAGGTGGGATCCTCCCCTGGCATCCCTTGAATGGTTGTGCCACACCCCTAAAAAGATCATGGCTCCTTTTACGAGCTGTTTAGGCTTTCGTGAAGGGTCCATGGTCTGTTTTAGGGCTGTAGGCATGCCCATTAACTTTTTTCCAAGTCTGAGGTGTTATACAAATGGTTCAAATTTTAAGAGTAGTGTTGCTAGGTGTTATAGGATGATTAGGGTCTTAGCTTAGAAATTTTTGGGATGTTACAAAAACGACCTTTTGGAAGTAATATTATAGAACTATACCTTCAAGTAATTTCTAGAATGCCTTTAAACTTTGCACTATAGAGCTCTCATTCCAAAGTTCTTCATTCAATTATCTATAAGTATTGGATCTTGTATATTCTTATTTGAAATAACTTAGATGTTAATTGAGTTGGTTATGACTTTTTATCACTCCCCTTCAGAACCAACTTAATTTATTATCTGCATCCAATTTGAGCGATCCTTCAGATTTTGGAATCATTTTGATGTATAGGCATATAATTAACCTCTTTTATCAACAAATAAAGATGTAACAAACAATCTTCTATCAAATTTGCTAAAGAGATAATCTGTCATGAAAATATAAAACACAATAATAAGTACTTCAAAGTGATGTACCATAAAGATATCATCATTTTGAGTTTCACTAATAATGAGATGAATCTCAGTCTTTGTTGTTGCACCTTTTTCATATTGTGGCCAATGGTTTTGAATCATCCTACCCAAAACCTTTTTGATACATGCATACTGTGTGACATTATTCTAAATATCTCAACCAATTAATCAATATTTTTATTCTCGACATCTATCATTATGTTGCTCAGATTTTTCAAAAATATTGTCATGCTCGTTTCTTATCCGGTAAAAATTTACAACTTTTGGAGGATTTAACATACACACACCGCCATCAACATTTTTAAAGATTTCGAGCTACATAATCTTTCAGCATTGGTTGCAAAACTATAATGGTCATTTAGTTCATGATGAAATTATTAATGAACATAAATAATAATTGTTAGAGCGATATTATGTAAGTTTCAATCAATCATTTATTATTAATACTGCATGAATTTCTAGCCATTTAAATGAGCTACATATGTATTGACAAAAATGATAAATTTTTGCAGATATATTCTCAGAAGTAGCTTATTTTTGGGGTCTTGGATCACTTCATATCCATGGCAAGATTGCAAAGTATCACTAAATCTGTATGTTATGTATAGAGCGCAAAAAACTATACTTGCGAGATACACCCATTATGACAAAAAAAACTTATAAATATCAATGCTCATATCAAATCAACTATTATAGGTAATTCTTGCAGCACAATGTTCCTAAATTTGAACATATAAATAATAAAAGCAACACCATACTTGAGTCAATCAAGACATCTTTTTAGGGAAACAATGATTCAACATCAAGTACATACATGTAAACTTAACGAGATGATATTTATGATGAAAACTTTAGAAATAAAAGCAACCTCTATCACTTATAAAGTTCAGATTTTTTATCTAATGATCATAATTTCTGAGTAAAATTTAATGCACTTCAAGAGCTTCCTAGTAAAGATGACTCCCTTCAGTGGTTCAAACAAACTTTTCTTAATTTTAAGGAATCTTACAAATTCAAACAAACTTTTCTTAATTGTAAGGAATCTTACAATCTTTGTTATGTGTATAAATAAATATATTAAGGGGTTTATGAGATAGAGTGTGCTCTCCCACCCTAATAAATTAGTTTTTAAGGTTTAATTGTCTCATTTTAATAATTGGTATCAAAGTAATTTGATTTGTGATTGAGGCCTTTACTCGAAGTAATAGTTTGGAAATGGGCCAGAGTTTTGGTATGAACCCAGTAAACTCTACTAAAAATGAAATAAAATTGAAAAATCAATATTAAGCCTAAAAGAATTATTTAATGCCAAAAAACAGAATAAAATCAGATAGGGTGAAACCCACACGTCTGCCGTTTAAAAATATATTTTTAAAAAAGAATTAAATTTATCTTTTCAACAAAAAGAATTTATTTTTTTCAACGACAAATTTGCATTGAAGTTGGAAAAATGTCTTCCTTATTTTTTAAAGGAAAGTCATTTTCCTTGAATTTGAGGAAAATGAGTTGATTTGAAAAACATTTTACCCAACCAAACACGAGAAAAGTGGAAAATGTTTTCCTTCATACCAAACACACCCTTAAGGACACTCAATTTCTAAGAGTCAAAATTTAGAAGTCTCATACCCCCTCCACCCCATCCCCCCCCCCACCACCAAAAAAAAAAAAGGAAAAACAATATTACAATACTTACCTTCATAATAATGTTTTTTCTCAAATACACAGACAATATTAAGGATGCTAGTAGCAAGATTTAACTTAAATACTTAAATACACAGACAATATTAGATAAAATTCTCATTATTGTTGTAAATTATTTTTGTGGTTAAATGGATGACCATAACTCCTTGGTTAATTCCCTTCTTTATGAGTAGTAATGTTGTTGATAATGTGGTCAAATGGATGACCATAACTCCTAGGTTAATTTCATCCTTTATTGGTAGTAATGTTGTTGATAATGTGGTCAAGTGGATGAGCATAACTCCTAACTTTATTTCCTCCATAATGGGTAGTAATTCTCAAGTTTTAATGTAATGTTTATGACACCCTTTGGTATTCCTCAATGTAATCCTATAAATAGTGGTATTGAGAATAATGTTGATACACTTGAAAGAAAGAAAGTTAGTATACATTGTTCTTCTATTGTCTTATATTCTTCTTCTCTTCATCTTGTCATTGTTCATTAGTTCTTAAGTTTTATAAAACGTTATCAGCACGAAGTTTGAAGGTTGAACAACATTTCTTGTGAGATAATAAAATTTCCCAATCTTCAATTGGTTCAAGATGAGAAATGGAGAAATGTGTCTTCTTGATAGTGCCACAACTCACAATATTTTAAGAGATAGGAAATATTTCTCTAATTTGATTATGAAAAAGGCTTATGTTAATACAATATCTGGTAGTGCAAAATTAATTGAGGGATCTGGAAGAGCAGCCTTACTACTACCTGGGGAAAAGATATTAAATATTGAAAATGCATTGTATTGTAGTAAGTCCCAAAGAAACTTATTAAGTTTCAAGGTTATTCGCCAAAATGGCTATCATGTTGAGACTGCCAATGAAGGAAAGGTTGAATACCTTTATATTACTACAATAAAATTGGAAAAAAAATATGTGCATAAAAAATTACCCGCATTTTCTTATGTATTGTACCATACAAATATTAGTATGGTTGAATCACATGTCATAGTAAACAAAGGGTTTACTAATCCTAATGATTTTATCATTTGGCATGACCGGTTGGGCCATTCCGGTTATGATATGAGGCACAAAATTATTGGGAATTCACATGGGCATACTTTGAAGAATCAGAAAATTTTTCAATCAAAGAAATTCTCTTGTGCTGCTTGTTCTCAAGGAAAGTTGGTTATCAAACCATCAGCAGCTAAGGTTGGGATTGATTCCCTTGCATTTCTGGAACGTATACAGGGTGATATATGTGGTCCAATTCACCCTCCATGTGGGCTATTTAAATATTATATGGTCTTGATAGATGCATCAATAAGATGTTCACATGTGTGCTTATTATCAACTCGCAATATGGCTTTTGCAAGGTTGTTAGCTCAAATAATAAGATTAAGAGCACAATTTCCAGATTATGCAATAAACACAATTCGTCTTGATAATGCTGGTGAGTTTACATCGCAGGCCTTTAATGATTATTGTTTGTCCACGGGGATAACAATTGAACATCCAGTTGCTCATGTTCATACTAAAAATGGTCTAGCAGAATCTTTGATTAAGCGTCTCCAATTGATAGCTAGACCATTGTTAATGAGGACAAAGTTGCCTGTTTCAATATGGGGGCATGCTATTTTGCATGCAGCAGCATTGGTGCGAATAAGGCCAACTAGTTATCATGAATTCTCTCAATTACGGTTGGCTTTTGGTCATGAACCAAATATTTCCCATCTTAGAATTTTTGGGTGCGCGGTATACGCTCCAATTGCCCCACCGCTATGCACAAAGATGGGTCCCCAAAGAAGGTTGGGAGTGTATGTTGGGTATGAATCTCCTTCTATTATTAAATATTTGGAACCTATGACAGGAGATATACTTACGGCAAGGTTTGGTGATTGTCATTTTGATGAATTAGTATACCCAACATTAGGGGGAGAACATAAACAGTTGGAAAAAGAGATAGATTGAAATTCATTATCTCTATCTCATTTGGATACATAAAGATCCATTTCGACCTCAAGAAAATGGTGAAGAGCTTCTTGGTGAAGAAACTCCATATCTTAGTGCTATTGGGGCACTAATGTATCTTGCTAATAATACTCGACCAGATATTTGTTTTGCAGTAAGTTTATTGGCAAGATTCAGCTCGGCCCCTACAAAGAGACATTGGAATGGAGTCAAACATGTACTCAGATATCTTCAAGGAACCATTGATATGGGATTATTTTATTCTAATGAATCCAAATCAGAAATGATTGGTTATGCAGATGCTGGATATTTATCTGATCCACATAAAGCTCGATCTCAGACAGGCTATTTATTTACATATGGAGGCACAGCTATATCTTGGCGTTCAATGAAGCAAACATTAGCTGCTACTTCTTCAAATCATGCAGAAATAATAGCCATCCATGAAGCAAGTCGAGAGTGTGTTTGGTTGAGATCAATAACTCAACATATTCAAGAAATGTGTGGTTTTCCTTTCAAAAAGGATATTCCAACTACATTGTACGAAGATAATGTTGCATGTATATCTCAGCTAAAGGAAGGATACATTAAAGGAGATAGAACAAAACACATTTCACCAAAATTCTTTTTCACTCATGATCTTGAGAAGAAAGGTAAAATAAATGTTCAACAAATTCGCTCAGTTGATAATTTGGCGGATCTTTTCACTAAAGCATTACCATCCTCAACATTTGAAAAGTTGGAATCCAAGATTGGAATGCGTCGTCTCCAAGAAATTAAATTATGTTTGCAACAGAGGGAGTAAACTATGCGCTGCACTCTTTTTCCCTTGGCCTAGGTTTTATCCCAATGGGTTTTCCTGGCAAGGTTTTTAACGAGGCAGCAAATAAAGCGTATAACAAGATATGTGTACTCTTTTGTCCTTCACTAAGATTTTTTCCCACAGGATTTTTTCTTAGTAAGGTATTAACGAGGCATATTATCTATCAATGGTCATCCAAGGGGGAGTGTTGTAAATCATTTTTGTGGTTAAATGGATGACCATAACTCCTTAGTTAATTCCTTTCTTTATGAGTAGTAATGTTGTTGATAATGTGGTCAAATGAATGACCATAACTCCTAGGTTAATTTCATCCTTTATTGGTAGTAATGTTGTTGATAACGTGGTCAAATGGATGAGCATAACTCCTAACTTTATTTCCTCCATAATGGGTAGTAATTCTCAAGTTTTAATGCAATGTTTATGACACCCTTTGGTATTCCTCAATGTAATCCTATAAATAGTGGTATTGAGAATAATGTTGATACACTTGAAAGAAAGAAAGTTAGCATACATTGTTCTTCTATTGTCTTATATTCTTCTTCTCTTCATCTTGTCATTGTTCATTAGTTCTTAAGTTTTACAACAACTATAAGATTAATCATAAAAATGTTTCAATCCTAACCATCACAATAAAGTAAGATTTGTAATCTCAAAAATATAGCAAGTACTTGATGTAACATTGTAATCTCAAAAATATAGCAAGTACTTGATGTAACAATAACAACAATAATAAAAGAAAATCTAATAATATAAGAATTCATTATACTATCGACGAACATTAATTAAACTTCATTTCTGTTTTTGTCTTAGTCCAACCTATTAGCTTTCCAAAAAGCAAAATAGGTGTCAAAGCAACATCAACATTATCATCAGCATCAGCATCAACATCAACAACATTATGATTGAGTGCTAAAGTTGTTGGCAAACCTTCATCATTCTTCACCACATCAATCACAAATGTATTGCAAGTCTCATTTGTTTCATTTTTCGATTCACACAAGTTGAAAACAATTGTATCTTTGGCTCTCAAGCTTTTAGCCTTAACAAATTTATGCCAACCCTTTGTAAAGCTGAATTTTTTGCTACTTTGGCAGTAAAAAAACCTAAACCTCCATAATTGTGTTGAGCTATCATAGAAGTCAATCTCCTCGTTTTGCTAGATGTGAGAGAAGTATTTTATAGCGTATCTCCTAAGGATCACAAACATTTTATTTCCACCATCATTCGGAGTAAGCACTTTCTGAAAAAGTTGCTTCAATTCACTATTATCCTATAAACAATATTGAAATTTTGACTTTTAACAAGAGGATTTTTTTTAAAAAAAAAAACACATAAACTTTTAGAGTATAGGGTTATGATCCCTAAGTAATGTAGGAATTTCAAAATCCATCCATTAAATATTTTCTAATTTGATTTTTACTTGTTATTTTTGATAAATGAAAGAAATATTGTTTTTCCTATTATACCCTCAATTTATTAATATTGAGTTATTATCTTTGAAAAATATAACGAGTAAATATGTTTGAAATTCTATTAATTAATGGGGTAAAATGATAAACTTAGTATTTCAATAATTATTTTCTTAATAAGTGGACCAAGACAAAAATCTATATATATCTAAAGCAGAAACTTAAGTCTGCTGATGTGGCACACTTCTTTGATCAGTATTTGTGTTTTTCTTTTTTCTCATTTTTTTTTGAAATTTTAATTATCATCCATTCTCATATAATAATAACATAATATTAATCTAACTAGCATTTAATGAATTAAAGCCTCACCCACGTTACGCTAAAAAATTATCCATTTTTTAACCATTCGTTTCACAACCCAGGCATTACAATTACTCTTTGATAAATGACATTAAATTAGCCCAGCGCTTCTTTTCCTAAAAAAGTAATTGTTCCTTCTTCCCCTTTTAACTTCTTTCAATTCACCATGTTCCTCATTTTTTGTCCTATCCTGGCAAATCCTCTTTCTTATACTCACTCTTTACCTCTCAACTTCTCTCTACTATTCAACAACAATTACAACATACTCAATGTGTGAGTAATTTCACAAGTGAATGCGGACCTTTGTGTTGGTAAAATCAGGGATAGTATGTTCAGTTCGAAGAAAAACGGGGCCTCTAAAATTTGCTATATTAATTATATTGTTCTTTAACTTTTATAGCATTATGGGACAAAGACTCTCAGTAAATTTTGTTTAGATTATTTTAGTACGTGGTAAATTTTTTTGGATGTTCTTGAATATTCATATTTAGTACCAATGTCTCGCTATGTTTCTGTTAGCAGATGGTGTCTTAAGGAGATGTCCTTTAGTATGTTGATTTCAGTTTGTTGAGCTATTACAGTTGTTTCATTAAAATTTAATATACTTGTCTAAGGCATTTTGTTACAGATTGTTTTTCTGTTGTTTCAAATTAATTGGAGAAAATTTGTTGTTTTATTTTGCAGAAACGAGACATTCATTTGGACTGCAACTCAGCCGGACTAAATTCCATAAATTTTGATTGACCTATCCCGATGCCACTAAGATGCCAATATGTTGTCCATCAACTTGAATCATATCAAAGTGGTTATTTATTTAGTTGCCAACACTTACATAAGTACTCTACTTTATATGGAGTCATCTTGATATACATATGTTTGTACAGTAGTTTTACAACTCTTAAGAGTGCAAGCCATGAAGTAAGTTGGAGGATGATGATGAACTTACAGTAGAGTTGATCATTTTTATGAAACGGTAAAATTTATGAGTTATTAATTCCCATTTCACTTTTACAGTTTATTTAATTAATTATATTTATATTCCATACATATTGCCTAAGCAATGAATTTGTTTAAACGAAGAGCTAAGCAACTTTTACTAACACAACAAACTTAATATATTTTTTTCAATTAATTTTAATTCTTTCACACCAGATAAATTATGGGTATTGACTACAGAACAAAGTTCTTATATTCACATTTGAGTCTCTCAAGCTCACCTAAGTTGCAAGGGTGAAGACAGGGTCTGTAGGAACAAGCTCACTATTTTTTAAATTTTTGTAGTCATTACTCTGTCAAAGAGTGGATAAGAAATGGATGCAGTTTCCTGGCATAGTGTTAAATAAATAACATTTGAGGTCCATAACGGTTGGAGGATGATGTAATTGCTACCTATCTTAAAACTGAATTGTATATGAAACACACTAACAATCATAATTGTAAGCTTAATTTATTGAAGTCATAGTAAAACTGAAGTTTGAATTTAACTTGATCTTGATAATATTCTTTTACAAAAACAAATAATTTTATAAATTTCTTTATATTTTTTATAAACGCATGAAGCGCGGATAGATTCACTAGTTAATAAGTAAATCTAAGTAAATGGAGTATTTTAAGGATGCTTACATGTTTTCTATACATACCATTATAGGTGACCTTATAACATACAAAATCCCTACACTTATGGTGTATACAAGTTAAATTCTTATGAATTGGAACTTTTTGGGGATCGTTATCCCAACAATCTCCAGTGTGACATGTATAACAACAACAAGAACAACAATAACATTTTAAGAGATTGATAAGTGCAAGTTCAAATATCTAAATTATGTATAAAGTACACAAAGCTCAAAATTTTCGGTGCTAACTACATCCTATTCCAAAAGTTTTTTCAGAATTATAATAATTTCAGATTCTCTAGAGTTATGTATCCGGATGTTATTAGAGAGAAGGAAAAAAGAGATTTTTGTAATTTACTCAAATTGTAAGAATTCTTAGAGATTGTGTTGTCTTAAGTTGTGCAATTACATAATTTTCCTCAAGTTAATTATTCAGATACAAACACCAAAGAGTAAAATAATAATATTAAAAAAAAAAATAGTTGGTCTCACTTAATATATATTTATTATCTCATAAAGTCATTTTTCTATTGATTTCAAATTTTTTTAACAAAGAAAATGATTTTATGAATAGTACTAAGAACTATTAGATGACTGAGACCATCTGAGAGATCAATTTAACATTTTTTTTTCTAAATGCTACTTTCTTTTCTTTTCAAATTTATAAATTTTATGTCTAAAAATGTCCACAAAATGAAAAAAAAATCATCACATCTTCTAAGGCCCTGAGATTCTCCACAAAGTAAATAAAAAACAAGAGTTTTCATATAAAAATTTAAACAAGAATATTTTTTAATATATAAAATAAAGGGAAACAAAAATTTATGTGAGAAATTATTAGGAGAATGAAAAAAAAACATACTTGTTATCTCAAGTATTAACAGCAAAAGCTAAGCAATTTTTAACAAAATCATAAAATTATTATTGATATGATAGACTCAAAAGATAACATCTATATGTCCTTTTATATAATTGTACCATGTAGATTGTAGTAATTATAGATTATTAATTATCATGTCAAAAGGTTATTTCAATTTAATGAAAATTTTAAATTTGTAGATAAATAGTTTTGACTTGACACAACGGAGCAATAATTTATAAAATAAAAATTTACTATATTACAATTTGAATATAATAAATTTAATATTTATAAAATATTATAAAATGACAATTACTTAAAATAAAGACAAATTAGAAATCAAATGAAGAATTATCACATTATTTATTAAACTAGTCAAGTAAAAGTACATATTTAATAACTAAATTTTCAATTGATTTCAGGATACTGAGATCTCGTTTGATCATAAATTTTGAAACTTAAAGTTGTGTTTGGACATGCATTTAAATTGGAAAAATAAATTATGCGTGAAAGTGAATTTCTCCCAAAAACTATTTTAAACCATTTTTGGGAACTTGAGTTTTTTATAAGTCAAATATTTAAAATCTTATCCAAACTATATGGTCAAAAAAATATTTAATGATATATTTTCATATTTTGATTAGAAATATATGGTAAAATAGATATTTAATGATATTGTATTAAAATTAGATCTGATCATATACTAGCTAAATATTAGAAAATAAATTATATAACAAAAATGTCTTAATCAACTTTAAAATTGTAGATATAATGGGCTTTATCTATAATTAAAAGTCATAGTTCATTTGAAATTTTCAGATATTATAAAAAATATTTTAATTACAATCTTGATTAATTTTTTTCTTAAGAAAAAACATAAGAAAATCGATCAACATATTTTGTGTTGGAAACCACATTCGTTTTAATCTTAGGAGGGAATATATGTCTCTAAATTGGGGAAATCTTTCAAGGTTATAAACTAATTAGGTTTTAATCGATCCTTAATCAATGTTTACATTTAGAGAGGTTTACGATTTAGTTAAAAATCGATTCAATTCGAAAACTTGAATCAATCTGACTTATTTTATTTTAACATTTTTAAAAATCAATAATATTTGATTTTTTTTGGTTTTGTCAACATTATTTGAAGAAATAATATAATCGAACTGACAAATTCTATACGTATTTTTTTTATAATTATATATACATAATAGGAAGGGAAAAATGTCTGAAAAATAGTTTAACTTTGGCCGAAAGTGTTGTTACGATATCAAACTTTAGGGAGGACTTTTTACCCCACTGAACTATTTAATAGTGTATTTTAAAGGTATATATGTGCCCACATGGACTCATTACTATTTATAATTATACAATATTTTTTATGTCCACGTGAGCACATGTATACCTTTAGAATACACTATTAAATAGTGTAGGGATAAAAAGTCCTTTCCAAAGTTTGATATGATAACAGACAATTCGGTTAAAGTTCAGATATATTTCTACACTTTTTCCTACATAATATATTATTTTAAGAATAACTTTTATGCGAAAAATGCAGCACTCTAATGAAAAGACTAATGTTTGATGTGTCACTTCTTCAATTTGCGATACTAAGTTTGTATTCACGTCGAAACACTCGATACCCATATTAGATCGCGACTAAATTCAGATTCATGTCGAAACATTCTCGGACAAAAGCGACTATATACGAAAGAGAAATCAAACCCGAGATCTCTTGATTAAGTATGAAGAAGTACTTACCACTGCACCATAACCCTTATGATAAAAAACTTTGTATCATACTGACATGAATAACACATAGACATAAATTTATATTAGAAGGACAATTATGTCATTTACCTTACAAATTTATTGTTTACCTTTTTGAATTGGAGTTCATGATTACACACTATCATACACATTATATACATTTTATACATGCGTAAAATATTTTTAGTTTAATTCTTAGGTGAAGAGTTATTTAGGTTTATCTGTTGATGATTCTCAAAGCGGTTAATTATTAATGAAATTTGTTGCCGACTCTCTATAAAATACTTATTTGTTCTAGTGTTTTCAAACACATCATAAGTTAAGTCGATGATGACAAATAACCAATTATTTGCAATAGTAATATAAATTGCAGCCCCCTCTTTTCTTTATTTTCCCTACATCGCCACACCAAGGAATAGGGGGACGGAAAAGAAGAAGGAGGGTGGGGTGGGATTCCTATCAACTTGTTTCGACCTAGAATAATAAAAAAAATCTAATATTAAAATTTGAATTAATATAAAATAATGTATCTCTTTTAATAACAAAAGACAAATAATTGATTCCTTGAATTTATTAATTAAAAATATAACATTCCATTCTTTTCCAAATTCATCCATAACTTCTTTTGTTGAAAATTTTAAATTTTCATATACTTTTCCAAGATTCATTTTCCTCTCTATAAGTAGTTAATTTTATTTCTTTAATTGTTATACCAAATATGTTGTTGTCATATTCACGCAATTCATGTGATTATTTTAGTTTCTCCGTTTCTATTCACATATCATCTTTACTAGAAATAGATATTCATTAATACTTCATCCGTCCTCTTTTAATTTTCATAATTTCCTTTTTTCGAGTCAAACTATAAGAACTTTGACTATCATTTTACGATGTATTTTTTCATCACATTGATATGCAGAAAATTACAATTTATAGTACTTTTCATATAGTTTTTGAATATTTAAATTTTTTGTTTGATATATCAAATTAATTTAATCTAATTTAACTTTGAAACTTAGTCAAATTGACTTTCGAAAAAGCGCTACATGAAAATTAAAAGTGGTCAGAGGGAGTACTTGTCGTTTTACAAAATCAATACATAAATGACAATATTCTTCCTATTTTACCCTTGAAAGTAATTAGCTTTGAAAATATAAATTTGACCAACATAGGAAAACTGTAATTAATTCATGTTCATTGGTCAAATTAATTAATCAAAATAAATTAGTTCATGTTCATTTATTAAACCTTGACTTTAAAAAACACTAAATAAGAGTATAATGATAAAGTTACTATTTTCTTAAGGAGCTTGAAACCTAAAATGGTGACAGCTACATAGAAACGAGGGAGTACCTTTTAAACCAAGAATATACATCCTTTCATATCTTTGTTATAAAATATATATATTCACCCCCTTTTCTCACTTTTCTTGATATTCCAAATTGATTAACAGTTTGATTTAATTTTGTGTGTATGTGTTTTTATGTCATTTTGGACAGGCAAAATTAATTCTTATGCACGTGAAGGTTGTTTCTTATTTGTGCTAAGGTATGCTTTCTTGTTCTTTTTTTTTTTTATCCTTTTTGATGTTCGATTTTTTTCCAGTTCTATAAGCAAATTAAATTAGATCTAAATGCTTTAATCTTTGAAATGTGTATTTCTTTCTACATTAATGCCACCACCAAACAAAAAAAAAGGAAGAAAGAAGAAGGGATTAGAGTTCTAATTTGTCATCACAAAAAGAAAATCTATGATTCTTATAATAGATCTAAGTTATATACTCTATCGAATTATAGATTTGTTTGCACTATATAATTATAATTTGATTTTGTGTGGTTAGAAAGATAAGTACTATCGCGTGGTGGTTCGGCCAATTTTGTTGTATGAGATGGAGTGTTTAACTTCTATGTTTAGAAGATGTAAGTTGTGGAATCGAGGATATTGAGATGGATGTGTAGTAATACTCGAAGTGATAAGATAAGGAATGAGGATATTCGTTGGAGAGGCATATGTGGTGGACAAGGTGAGGAACGTGAAATGGAGATAGTTTGGACATGTGAAGAGGAGATGCGGAAATGTCATAATGAAGAGTAGTTAGAGGCTGAATGTAGTGGGTAGGCAGAGAGGGAGAAGGAGAGGGAGAGGGAGAGGGAGAAGGAGAAGGAGAAGGAAAGGCAAGCCGAATAAGTGTTGAGAAGAGTAAGTAGATAGAACAATATGACACAATTTCAACTTATTGAGGACATGACTTTATATAGGGGTGTGGAGGTCGTGGATTAGGGTAGAATGTTAGTAGGTAATGAGCCTTGTGATCTTGTTTTTAGTCGTATTTAGGTTTGGAGATGTTTTGTGGTAGTATTAATCTCATTTTTGTAGTTTCTTGCTTTGATATCTATCATTATATGCTATTTATTGTCTTTCAGTTATTGCATCATTGGCTTGTTGTTATTGTTTGTTTATTAGTTGTTATGTTTACTTCGAAAACAACTTCTATCTCCCTGAGCTAGGGGTATAATCTGCGTAATTTATACCCTCGACAAACCCTCTCATTATAAAATTTCATTGAATATGTTGTTATTATATTTGGTTAGAACTTGTGTTATTGAATAGTTGAGTATCCATGAGGGTGTAATAGAATATTTGAGAATCATTAACCTTTAAATTAGCGGTTTCAAGTTAGAATTCTTGAAACATAGTTTTTTTTTTAAAATAACGCACAAATATCTATGTTATAAACTAGCCATGTATATAATTGTTAGCTTATATTTTTATTAATCAATATATTTATCATAATTTTATTTTTTTCGCAATAGCGTAGCACTATGCATAATACTAAACACTAGGAACTCAAATTCAAACTCGACATTACCTTGATTATATTTTGACAAAGCTCAGTTGGGCTTGTTCAACTCGAACTTAGTTATATTTTGACAAAGCTTGATTAAGCTCTACTCATGCTCAATTCGATATTGTAATAAGTCTGGTTGAGCCTAGCTCAACATGATGGTGTAACAAACTCAAATGAGTTCAGTTCTCTCAGCTCGACAACCAAACCTAAGGATTATGCGGTAACGATCTCTATTACAACCACTATAACATAGTGAAATTCAAAAAACAAACAATAATTAAGTACAGTAACAAGCTCGGTCTAGCCCCACTCAACTTGATGGTGTTGCAAACTTAATAGAGTTCGGTTCCCTCAGCTCAGTGCGCAGACCTAGCTAGCTAAGGATATGCAGTCAAAAATCTTTTCGAGCTCAAATCTGAAACATCTCACTAAGAATAGTTTTCATCCAAATTGAAAAGGTGGCAAAATGGTAGAAGAGAAAAGTACAGGGACCACCAACAAAAACAAAACAAAAACCCTTACTATAAAGATTATAAGAACGTACACTTCGAAAAACAATAATAATAGATTAAGAACGATAAGAAGCTCGATTGAGCGCAGTTTGACTCAGTAGTGTAACACACTCAATTAAGTTAAATTCACTCAGTTCGACACCCAGATTTATCAAGCTAAAAATATTCCAAGCTCAAATCCAAAATATGTGACTAAAAATAGAAGATATAGAAATTGAAAAGGTGTCAAAAGGGTATAAGAGAAAAGTATAAGGGACACCAACCAAAATCCCAAATAAAACAAAACCTTAGTCATTATAAAGATGTTTAAAAACGTGATATTCGGAAAACATACAATAAATTAAGTGGTTTTTGTGTGTATCCATTTATTCATCAATTGTAAGTGTAACAGACTTCTCGTAACATGAATTAAATTATACAAATTCAACAAAGACACAAAAAGTGAAATAAAAAAAATTGCAGAAAGAAAAAAAAGGTTTTTATTTTTCTGCAGATTATTTAAAAAAATGCTCTATATTGAAGTTGGCTGAAGAATTTTGAAAAAAAATTAAAAAAAAATCAAATCAATTTTTTCTCATAACTTTTTATTAATTTCATCGACTTTTATTCAAATAAAAAAAAATTCGCTTGAGTAAACCCTTTGCAATTTTATTTTCTTGGTATAGTTTCATGTGTGAATGTTGAGTTTATTACTTTTTTTGTTGATTCGGGTCTGGTTACGCATAGTCTATGTGTATCATGTTTAGATAGTTGTGTGTGTAACATTTTATGCAAACAATGTCGATTTATTGTCACAACTCAATTTGTATGTAGGTTTAGATGTGGGGTTGTGCGTAGAAGTTCTAAGGTTTATATGACGTTTATTTTGCATTATTTTAAGTTATTTCAATTTCAAACTATTAGACGTGTGCGCGCGTGTGAATTAAAGGTGAAGTAGTGTTATATGACACCCGTTGCACATATGTTGATTTTGTTCTGCTTATGTTGATATCGGATCGTATAGTCTACGTGCATCAATTTTAGATAGTTGTGTAATGTAACATTTTTTGCAAGCAGTATCGGCTTATTATCACAACTCTTAGTTTGTACATAGGTTTCCTTATGGGCCCGTAAATAGAAGTTCTAAGGTTTTTAATGATGTTTAGTTTGTATTATTTCAAACGATTTTCGGTCTATTTGAGGTGTGTGTGTGAGAATTAATGGCGAAGCGCTGTCATATGACACCGCTCAAATTAACACCTATATTTATTGTTCATAAAATTGTCACACCCTGAATCTATATCCTGGATGATTATTGGTCTGCAAGTAAACCCATGGATTGACTAACTACTTAGCAGAAGACATAGTCAAGCGATAAAACGCTTAAAAACAGATTTATAAATATATAAACTCATTGTAAAGACTTAACTCAAACTATCTGGAAAATAGTCAATAACATAAGCATAATAGTTTGCAAAAACATCTCAATGAAAAGTAAATACCGTAAGATTCCTCAATTCTCTCTATCTATGAAGCCTCTATTTCTCAAAATGGATGATGGGAAAAGACCCATGAAATCTCAAGACAAGTGACTAGAAATAAATATGAAGTCCCCCTGAATGCAAGGAAACCCACCCATGGTCCATGAAACACTTTACGGGTCATCATTCCGAACTCAAAATGAAGCAAACTTGGTGGCATTAGAAAGAGGACTCAAAGAACTTAAACTTGATAGATCATGAGTCATCTAATTCATTACGCGCTAAGAGGTATGGTCATTTGAAGTTGACCTTAACTTGATAACTGATCAGGGTCTTCTAAATGAAGGGCTGGACGGTCTGTACAAGCCCTCACAGGTCGTGTAGGGAAGTGTCCAGGAGACCCCTTGCCTGGTAGACTTGGACGGCTGGATATTCTCTGCTAAACAGGTTGCCTAGGACTTCACGGCCCGTTGTGGGTCTGTCCAGGTGGACTCCTCCCCTGGAAGCCTTAAAACGGTTGGGCCACACCCCTATACAGATTGTGTCTCCTTTTACGAGCCATTTAGGCTTTAGTGAAGGGTCCATGGTCCGTTTTAGGGTTGTAGGCATGCCCATTAACCTTTTTCCTAGTCTGAGGTGTTATACAAACGGTTCAAATTTTTAGATTAGAGTTGCGAGGTATTATAGGATGATTAGGGTCTTGGCTTAGAAATTTTTGGAATGTTAGAAAAACAATCTTTTGGAAGTAATATTCTAGAACAATATGTTCAAGTAATTCTAGAAGGCCTTCAGACTTTGTACTATAGAGCGCTAATTCTAAAGTTCTTCATTCAATTATCGATAAGTATTGGATCTTGTAGATTCTTATTTGAAATATCTTAGATGTTAATTGAGTTGGTTATGACTTTTTATCACTTCCCTTCAAAACCAACTTAATTTATTCTCTACATCCAATTTGAGCGATCCTTCAGATTTTGGAATCATTTTGATGTCTAGGCATATAATGAACCTCTTTTATCAACAAATAAAGATGCAACAAACTGTCTTCTATCAAATTTGCTAAAGAGATAATTTGTCATGAAAATATAAAACACACAAATAAGTACTTCAAAGTAATGTACCATCTTTTTCAGTTTCACTAATAGTGAGATGAATCTCAGTCTTTGTTGTGGCAGATTATTCATATTGTGGCCAATGATTTTGATGCATCCTACCCAAAACCTTTTTGATACATGCATACTATGCACCATAAATCTACATATCTCAACCAATTGATCTATTTTTTTGTTCCCGATATCTATCATCTATGTTGCTATGATTTTCCAACAATATTGTCATGCTCGTGTCTTATGCGGTAAAAATTAACAACTTTTGGAGGATTTAATAGACACCCATCGCCATCAGAATTTTGAAGAGTTCGAGCTACATAATCTTTCAACATTGGTTGCAAAACTAGAATGGTTATTAAGTTCATGATGGCAATATCAGTGAACATAATTAATAATTGTTAGAACCATATTATCTAAGATTTTATCAATCAATTCTTCATTAATAACAAATGCATTCCTAGCCATTTAAATGAACTACATATATATTAACAAAACGTGATTAATTTTTGCAGATTCTCAGAAGTGGGCAAGTGGCTAATTTTTGGGGTCTTGGCTCACTTCATATCCTTTGCAAGATTGCCACTCAAATATTGTCGAAGAGAACAACATATATTATGTATCTTGTGTTCAATTCGATCCAAATGTATATGATGATCTTGTAATTGGTAATTCAGTTGTCGCATTGGCCAATCATCAGATTGAGGTACGACAAAATGTCTGGAGAGTTGGTATGCTTAATGCTCAAAGGAGAGTTGATGATGTTAGAACAAAAATACTCAAGAAAGTAATTTGAAGAATAAAAATAGAGTGAACTTATGAAATTCCAGCTATGTCTGAATTTATACAAGGAAAAAACATAATCATTTCCTATCTAGTATCCACTTACAAAGTAGATGTTAAAACTAAATAAGAACATGAGTCACTAACTACCATAAAAGGGGCCACTAACAGACATAAAAGGGGCCACTAACTTCAGAAAGTAGAGCAACTAAAGTTGACTAAGTCTAGCTAGAAAATAAAAAGCACTAAACTGAAATAAGTAAAAACAGTAAAAATAATAAGCTGGAAAAAATGTCAATTGTCCAACACTTCTCCTTGGTATTTTTGTGGTAAACACCAATTCTTTGCCTCAGATCTTCAAACCTTTCCTTTGGCAATTACTTTGTGAAAATGTCAGCTAGCTGGTTCTCAAATGAACAATGAACAAGTAACATTTCATTAGATTGTTGGACTTCTCTAATACAATCAAACTTGATCTTGATATGCTTAGTTCGACCATGAAACACTGTATTTTTTGAGATTGAAACTGCTGAATTGTTGTCACACATGATCTTGGTAGGTTCTGTTTGTTCGTGGCCTAAGTCCGTCATCATCTTCCTTAGCCATATAGCTTGATTCACAGCATATGCAACAACTATGTACTCAACTTCTGCTGTTGATTGAGCTGTAGTTTCTTGTTTCTAGAGCTCCAACTAAAACAACTTGTTCCCAGACAGAAAAAAAAATTTCTAGAGGAGCTTATGGAATCATCAAATCCGCCACCCCAATTACTATCAAAGTACCCGATTAGGTTCATAGTTACTTTGACAGATGTTGGGATAAAATTCCAAACTTGTTGGTTCCTTTAATATACCTTAACACTCTTTTAGCCGCTGTGAAGTGTGTGTATCTAGGCGAATGCATGAACCTAGAGAGCAAACTAACAACAAATAGAATGTCAAGTCTGCTTGCGGTTAGATATAGAAGAGTGCCAGTTAAGCTTCTATACATACTATTATCCACTTTTTTCGGAATCCTAATCCTTGCCAAGCTTCACACCAGTAGATATTGGAGTACTCACAAGTTTGCAGTCTTGCATTTTGAACCTGTTTAGAATATCCGAAATGTATTTCTACTGGCATATGAAAATTCCATCACTGAACTGCAACACTTCCATGACAAGAAAGTACTTCATGACTCCAAGATCAGTCATTTCAAAGATTTTCTCCATCTCATCCTTGAACCTTTAGATTATTTCAATTTTGATTCCTGTCACAAGCATGTCATCCACATAAATTGAGACAATTAACACTACTAAAAATGGCCAAAAAGAGACGCACAAAAGCGTCGCAGTCCGTTGCTTTTTTGTCCAAAAGCGATGGCAATTGCGACGCAATCACATCCGTCGCTTTTTAGCTCGACGCTCTTCTAATAACACTATGCATGATACTAAACACTAGGACCCTAACTCTGACTCAACATTAACTAGATTATATTATAACAAAGCTCAATTGGGCTTGCTCAACTCGGACTCTGTTATATTTTGACAAAACTTGATTAAGCTCTACTCAGGCTCAATTAGATATTGTAATACATTTGGTTGAGCTCAGCTCGACATGATGGTGTAAAAGACTCAAATGAGTTCAGTCCGCTCAGCTCGACAACCAAACTTAAGGATTATGCGGTAAAGATCTCTATTATAAAAACTATAATATAGTGGAATTCAGAAAACAAAAAATAAATTAAGTACACTAACAGGCTCGGTTTAGCCCTACTCAACTTGATGGTGTTACAAACTTAATTGAGTTGATAGGTTCCCTCAGCTCAGTACCCAGACCTAGCTAGCTAAGGATATGCGTCAAAAAGCTTTCCAAGCTCAAATCTGAAACATCTCACTAAGAATAGATTTCATCGAAATTGAAAAGGTGGGAAAATGGTAGAAGAGAAAAGTAGAGGGACCACCAACCAAACAAAACAAAAAACCTCACTATAAATATCATAATAACGTACACTTCAAAAAATAACAATAAATCAAGTACAATAACAAGCTCGATTGAGCGCATTTTAACTCAGTAGTGTAACACACTCAACTAAGTTCAATTCACTCAGCTCGACCCATATCTATCTAGCTAAAAATCATTCCAAGCTCAAATCCAAAGTATCTGACTAAAAATATAAGATATCAAAATTGAAAAGGTGTCAAAAGGATATAAGAGAAAAGTATAAGGACCACCGCCCAAAATCCCAAATAAAACAAACCTTAATAATTATAAAAGATGATAAAAAATGTGGTATTTGAGAGAACAAACAATAAATTAAGTGGTTTTTGTGTGTATTCATTTATTACTTAATTGTAAGTGTAACAGACTTTTCGTAATATGAATTAAATTATGCAAATTCAACAAAAACACAAAAAGCGAAACAAAAAAAATTGCAGAAAGAAAAAAAAAGTTTTTCTTTTTCTGCAGATTATTAAAAACAGTATTCTATATAGAAGTTGGCTGAAGAATTTTGAAAAAAAATTGAAAAAAAATAAAAAAAAAATTTTGCTCATAAATTTTTATTAATTTCATCGACCCTTTATCGAAAAAAATAACTTTTTTGGGGATAAAGGGCGATGATATATAGATTTATATCTTTAACCATTTTATCAAATTCAAAAAAGTTTTTTTTTTAATCTCCTTTTGGGGGTAAAGATATGATTTTTAATTTGTTGTAGCTTTTTCTTTTTCTGTTTGAAGGGTTGAGAAATTGGGATCATTCACTTTCTAAGAGTCAAAAGTTAGAAGTCTCATACCCCTCCTTCTCACCCTCCACCCCCCCCCCCAAAAAAAAAAAGGAAAAACAATATTCCAATACTAACCTTCATAATAAAGTTTTTTCTGAAATACACAAACAATATTAAGGATGCTAGTAGTAAGATTTAACATAATTAAATGGACAATATTAGACAAAATTCTCACTACAAGATTAATCATAAAAAATGTTTCAATACTAACCTTCACAATAAAGTGAGATTTTAATCTTAAAACTATATCAAGTACTTGATGTAACAATAACAACAATTAAAGAAAATCTAATAATATAAAATTCATTATACTATCGACGAACATTAATTAAACTTCATTTCCCCTTTTTTTCTTAGTCCAACCTATTTGCTTTCAAAAAAGCAAAACAGGTGTCAAAGCAGCATCAACATCAACAACATTATGACTGAGTGCTAAATCCATTGGCAAACCTTCATCATTTTTACCACATCAATCACTAAGGTATTGCAAGTCTCATTTGTTCCATTCTTGGATTCACACAAGTTGAAAACACTTGTATATCTGGCTCTCAAGCTTTTAGCCTTAACAAATTTATGCCAACCCTTTGTAAAGCTGATTTTCTAAACTACTTTGGCTGTAAAAAACCTAAACCTCTTTAATTGTGTTGAGCTATCATAGAAGTCAATCTTCTCGTTATGCTGGATGTGAGAGAAGTATTTTATAGAATATCTCCTAGGGATCACAAACATTTTATTTCCAACATCATTCAGAGTAAGCACTTTCTGAAAAGGTTGCTTAAATTTACTGTTACCCTGTAAACAATATTTAAATTTTGACTTTTAACAAGAGGAGTTTTTCAAAAAAAAAACATAAAGTTTTAGAGTATATGGTTATGATCCTTAAATAATGTTGGAATTTCATAATCCATCCATTAAATAGTTTTTAATTTGACTTTTCTACTTTTATTTGTTATTTTGGACAAATGAAGAAAGGAATACGTTTTTTCCTATGATACCCTCAATTTATTAATATTGAGTTAATTCTTTCCAAAAGTGACTATTTTTTGTTTCTTAGCTTATTCTTAGCTATTTCGAGTTACAAGATGTTACAATGTCTCCTTTGGGAATATCGTCCTCGAATAAGATCTCTTTCACTAAGCTAATAATAGTAACATTAAGTTCAACACTCAACAAATAAAAGCAAGTAACCACATACTTACTCATAGTTTATAAAGTACTAAGAAGAGAATTAGTACCTTGATCTGCATTCTCTCCGAATTCAAAGAGATGTGGATATCTCTTTTTCATATTATCTTCAGCTTCCCAAGTCGCTTCTTCAAAAAATTGGTTCCTCCAAAGGACCTTGACTAATGCAACCTCCTTTGTTCTCAACTTGCGAACTTGGCGATCTAAAATCTGAACCATAATCTCTTCATAGGATAAGCTATCCTTAATCCAAACATTCTCAGTTGGTACAATCAATGAAGGATCGCTCATGCACTTTTTGAACATAGAGATATGGAATACTGGAAGAATTGCTGCTAACTCTTGTGGCAGCTCTAACTCATAAGCTACATTGCCCATCCTTTTGGCTATGCGATAAGATCCAATATACCGGAGACTAAGTTTCCCCTTCTTACCAAACCGCATAAACCCCTTCATGGGAGAAAGTATACCCAACATCCACTTCAAACTCCAACGGCCTTCTCCTAACATATGTGTAGGATTTTAGACGACTTTGTGTCATTTTCAATATCTCTCAAATCACCTTCATCTTTGCCATATTTTGCAGAACTAGATCTGGTCCAATCAACCATACTTCAGCAACTTCAACCCACCCAATAGGAGATCTGCATCTTCTCCCATAAAGAGCTTCGTATGGAGCCATTTGGATGCTCGAATGATAACTGTTTTCGTAAGCAAGCTTAATGAAAGGTATGTAATCATCCCAATCTCCCTTGAAATCAATCACACAAGCCCTCATAATATCTTGTAAGGTCTGGATAGTATGCTCTGCTTGCCCATACGTGTGAAAATGAAAAATAGTGCTTAAGTTCACCTTCGAACCCAAACCTTTTTGGAAAGATTTCC
Organism: Solanum sitiens; assembly: GCA_016801875.1. Taxonomy (NCBI): domain Eukaryota; kingdom Viridiplantae; phylum Streptophyta; class Magnoliopsida; order Solanales; family Solanaceae; genus Solanum; species Solanum sitiens. The sequence continues at coordinate 467,036 of JABWTJ010000743.1, forward strand.
AGAACTGTGCAATAAATTATGCACCTCTATGTGAAATAATCAAAACTGGGACTCCAAGAAGTCTCACCACTTCCAGAATACATGAATTTTCATAATCCTCTGTCGAATGAGTGGTCTTTACCGGCAAGAAGTGGGTTGATTTTGTCATTCTATCGACAATCACCCAAATTGAATCATGCAGCCTGAGAGACATGGTAACCGTGTGATGCAGTCCATATTAATCATCTCCCACTTCCATTACAAAAGTTTTTTATTCTGAGCCAACCCTCCAAGTCTTTGGTGCTCTACTTTAACTTGTTGGCTATTCGAGCACTTGGAGACAAATTCGGCAAATGCCCTTCTTCATACTGTTGACACCAAATTTTGGTCTAATAGTTTTAAAATTGACATTTTTTTAGTATTTTATTTTAAATAGTTTAAAATACATGTTTCGTCATTTTAGTGCAATTTGTTGATAATTGTCCTTTTTTCTCAAAGTATTAGAATTTTTATCGGTTAGTCTTGTTTATATTATTTTGTCACAACCAGACGTTCAAATATATGTTCATATTTTTATAAATTCATTATTTCTGTTAAAATTCATTTTTTACATGTCATTGGTTACATTTATTATATTTTTTCATATTAATTTTCTCTGTTACATCTGTTAATATTTTTTTTATATTTGGCACAGTTTGAAAATTCATGCAAAGATATTTTATCAACCAACGATTTTTTGGCCACAATCTTGAGCCCATAACTTGGGCCCATTGTAGAACAATGTGATCATATTTGAAGAAAAGTTTGTCTATTAGGTTAGGGGTGGTGGAAAGATTTTAAGAGTATTTTATAGATTTTTTATTCTTTTATTATTTATTATTTTCTGGTGACTTATCACCGGAATCCGGCGAGTCCACAATCCAAAACCCACTTCTTTTTTTTTTTTGTTATTTTTCCGGTGAAACTTCCATCTTTCCTTATTCCCTCACTGACTAGTAAACCACCGCCCCCTTTCATCTTCTTTTCCGGCGAAACCACCGCCAACAACTCCACCAGACGTCCCTCTCTCACATTTCAAAGACCCGCCTGAAACCCCATATCCCCTTTTCCTCTTCTCGAGCTGAAACAACCACCAAACACCACTACTGGCCGGTCAACAGACAAACAACAACATTCCCAGCGAGCTTAAAGCTCCACCAGACCACCATCGATCTCCCTCATAACCAGATCCAAAACCCGCTTTGTTTTCCCTACTTCTTTTTTTTTTCACCAGCAGCTCCGGCGAGGAGCTCAAAGCTCCGATGAACCGGAGCTAAACAAAACCAGTTCCCTTCCCCCTTCCCCTCTTCAGATTTTTGTTTATTTTGCAGGTTTTCCGGCTAAATCGAATGAGCTCCGACGAATAACCATGGAATCAACTCACATCCGAGCTCCGCCAAACGGACTCAAAACCTGTAACCTCATTGTTTGTCTCTGTTACTCATTTTTATTTGATTATTCACCATTTTTCTTGGTTTAATTTTATTACTTTCATTATGCTCCGTTTCTTCACAGTGATTGTCATTTTGAATTTATTTTATCTTTGTTAAGGTGATTTGAATTCGTTATATTCCTTTAAGATAGTTTTGTTGAGCTTTACCGTCTCGTATCACATTTGCTAGGTGTTTACTTTATTCATTTATTTTTATTCTATTTTATTCATGTTTGAACATTTTTATTTTGTTGGAATTAGTAGTTTACATATTATTTTTTTATTTAATTTGTATTGTTATGCTTTTATTTTACTTTATATTATTCTTTATTAGTTTAATGTGATATTTATAGTTTAATGATTGAATATTATTCCTAGTTGAAAATCATTTCTGTTAATATTTGAATTTTTTATTTTTTATTTTAATTAAAGCTTTAAATTATTACTTTGCCTAGTTATTTTTGGTATTATTGATGTGTTATATATTTGTTGTTATTTTAGATAACTTGAGTATCATTTACATTTAGTTCTATTTGTGTTGCTTGAAATTTATTTTTGTTCTTAATTAAGTTATTTTTAGCAAATGTTAAAACTGGCCAATGATAAAATTTCTCTGTCGGTTTTGGAGGCCTTCCCAATTTTAAAAGACGGATATTTAGTTTAAGTTCATATATTTTATTTGTTAAAATAGCCGATGAAGAAATTACAGTCGATTTTCAAGGCCTTCCATGTTAATAAGACTCATTTTTTATTTTAAGTTATTATTTGGTTTATTCATTTTTATTCATATTTATACATTACTAACACTTTTACTAATTGTCTTTACCGATACACGGAGGTGCTTCTCCTTGAAATTATTCGATGTAGCTCGAATCATACTTTTTATTCAATATTTTGTGTATATGTCCGTAGGCAAACTTCAGGCTGTTTCTTATGTTTTATTATTTTATTATCTGTGTATATTGAATGTTTATTATACTTGTACATTATTTTATTCTCCTCCTCAATTTGAAAATATTAATTCAATCCGGACCCACATTTGTGGATTTTGAAGGAGGCCTAACATTTTTCCTTCGAAATAACTTGAACCCCTTACATAGAATCAATTGATTTCGTAGACTTTCCTTTAAATTAATCGGTTTACTAGTATTTCCTAAAAAATTAGGTGGCGACTCCCTTTTCCCTTTATATTTCTTTTAACTATATTTCTTTAATTGAGTCACCGCGACGTTGCTTCCATTCAAAGAATGTCAACCGAATGACGACTCCGCTGGGGATATAGAGGTTCTAACCATTATGGGTTTATTTTTTAAAATTGAGGAGACTATTCTTTTATTGTTTTAGTAACTATATCTTGTATGTTTTGTTGACTATTTGCATATTGTTCTTATTATTTATTGTATATTGTCACTGCATGGACAACATTTATTCCGTCAAACGGCACTTAATTTTACTTTTTCACTTAAAGGACGATTATGCGAACTCGCAGTCGTTCGTTAACCAAACTTTCTCGGGGCACCCTGACGAATGTAGTTGGCTACTGGATAGTCAACGGTCGTTAACTGTCCCAACTCAAGTAGTCCGCTTGTATCACCTATCCACAATAAAGAAAGTCCACTCTTAGTCATCTAGTGTAGAGCTAACCCAAAATCTCATATTAAACATGACACAACACTCGAGACACATTTGTATAAGACATGCATTCATTTTTTGTATATTATGTGATATACTTGTTATACATGAATATTTTGTACGATAGTCCATTATTTTAAAATCACTCTTGCTAACCTAGTTTTAAGATGTTCATAATTCAAGTCTAATTTTTATCCAAGTTATAATATATTGGAACTACATTTGACCTGATTTCTTCTTCAACGGGATACGTATGCGCCATAAAGGCTCGGTCATGTTCCCCGTAAGCTTTTCAAAATTTTAAATAGAAACTGGGGTAAAAACTTTTGAGGTCTTCAAAAATTTTACAAAGGAGATGGTTGTAACAAGATTGAATACTGGAGGTTGTAAAATTAGAAACAGGGCAACATTTTTAAGGAATGCCCTCAAAAATTTCACCAAGGTTGTACACAGATTTCAGGTTTAGGAGGCATCACAATGAGTTCATTTGTATCTTTTGTATTAACTGTTTGTACATGATGTTATATTCATTCTATATGTTTGATTTTATTGATCTCACATTCTATTAAAAATATTTTTTTAATTGATATTTGTAAAGTTTGGGTTGTCGTCCCTCAAATGTGACTCATTCATTTTTCATTTCAATTCCTCCCTTTCAATAATTAAAATAAAATTATTTGATATTTTTTTAAGTTCGGTTGTCCGCGCTTCAATGTGACTCATTTTTTTTTCTTTAATTGATAAAAAGATATATGTTAAATTTGGGTGGTCCGCCCTTCAATGTGACTTATTCATTTTTCATTTTCAATTTTTTCCCTTTCAAAAATTAAAATAATTGTTTGACATTCTTTTTAAAAGTTGTATTGTCCGTCCTTCAATGCAACTCATTGATTTTTTTATTTACTTTTCTCTAATTAATAAAAGAGATTTTTTGTTAAATTTTGGCCCGCGCTTCAATGTGACTCACTAATTTTTCGTTCTTGTTAAATTTTCTTTAAATATTAAAAAAATTCTTTTGTCAAATTTGGGTTTCCCGCCTTTCAATGCAGCTCATTGGTTCTTTACTCTGTTTATTTTTCTTCAAAAAATTCATTTGTTATTCAAAAATGTTTTTATGCCATATCTGAAAGAACTACGCAAATCCAATTTACATCAATGAGATACCTAGGCAGCCCTATTTGGGTTTGGTATTCTTTATTCAAAAGATTTTTTATTTTTTATTCTTTTAATTTTTATATTTTTGAAATCATTTTTTGACTTGGTTGGTACCAAGACAATTCAAGTGTCCATGTGAATTTTTTTTTTTACAATAAAGAAGATAGATTTTTTTTTAAACCTTAGATTCTTTTGGTACCTTTCATTCATACTTTTGTTGCGCTTAAACATATTCTCTTGTGTACATTGAAGATATGAGCAAAACCAGATTCATTGTTTCATGTGCATTTTGTGGTGAGTTTTGAATTAAATTCAACTGTTTTGCATTGTTGATCTAGAACTTGGCCTAAATGTTATTGAGGCAAAATTCTGACTAATATTTGATTTGAAAAATGATTGTAGGTCTCCTTTGACCCGTTTGAGCCTTTCAAAGCCTACCAAATGACATTAATCCTTAGTGTGTCCCACTTTGAGCCTCAAACATTTTCTTTGGACAACCACATTTTAGCCTATACCCTTTCTAAGTGCTTATACGCACTATCCTCTTTTGGCCAGACTTTCTTGAGCGCACAAAAGACGTGCAAGTTACAAAGAAAATTTAAAAGTTCAAAAGTTATCATAGATAAGAGTTATTAAAGTCCCTGAAAGTAAAAAATGACTTCAAAAGAAAGAAAGAAACAAGAGTTGAAAATCCCCACAAATTCAAACAAGCCAAGTTTCAACAAGAGAAAAGATTACTCCAAACAAAAAAGAGAAAGTTCAAAAGATGATGAAAAGGGAAAAAACTCAGACAAGCAAAGTTTTAAAAAGTCAAAAGTTCAAAGGAAGGGACAATAAAGAGAATCAAACGCTAAAAGCGTAGTAAATGTTGAAAGGACAAATTTAGTGTAATGCTCAAGAAGGGAATAAGTCACTTTTATCCCGAATGACTATCCTACCCGTCCCTAAGCCTACATTACAAGATATTAACAAGCCCTACATGATTTCAATTCAAATGTTCTCGCATTAGTGGAGATTTACATGAAGGTCAAGCATATAGTATCACAATTCATGCGTTGAACATTTTTCTGAGTGTGTGTTTGCTTTTCCAGATGTTCCCACATCAAAACACTATAAATGTGCGCAAATTGAAAATTTCTTTCTTTTGAGGGCACTTGAAACATGATGTTAGGTCTAGTTCAAAGACTTTGTCTGAAGTAAGATGAACAAATCTTGTCGTTACTTAAGTACATTTGAGGTACCACTTTAATCCATAGGAATTACCTCGAAATCAATCTTAGTTGAAAGATAAAGAATTGCGAGAAATTTTTGTACAATACTTTTGTTGGTGCTAACCAAGTTAAAATATGTTTCATTGTTCATAAAATAAAAATGGGTTGAAACCCACTTTTCAATATTTGTCCATACCAACTTTGTGGACCGTTTCATTGTTGATATTTTTCTAAATAACTTTGTGGACCGTTTCAAAGTTCAAATTGAATTTTTGGTAGTCATACCTTTCAAAATGACATCTTTTTATTTTTTGGTAGTCATACCCTTCAAAATGACATCTTTTAAATTTGGGTCATCATACCTTTCAAACTGATATCATTTTATATTTATGCCCCATATCTGTCCATACCAACTTTGTCGACCATTTCATTGTTCATATTTGTCCAAATAACTTTGTGAACCGTTTTAAAGTTTAAATTGCATTTTTGGTAGTCATACTTTTTAAAATGACATCTTTTTATTTTTCGGTAGTCATACCCTTCAAAATGACATCTTTTAAATTTGGGTCATCATACCTTTCAAACTAACATCATATTATATTTATGCCCCATATTTGTCTATACCAACTTTGTGGACTGTTTCATTGTTGATATTTGTCCAAATAACTTTGTGGACCATTTCAAAGTTTAAATTGCATTTTTGGTAGTCATACCTTTCAAATGACATATTTTTATTTTTCGGTAGTCATATCCTTCAAAATGACATCTTTTTAATTTTGGCCGTCATACCTTTCAAACTGACATCATTTTAAATTTATGCCTCATTTTTTTCCAAAGTGAGTTTGTGGACCGTTTTATAGTTAAAATTATTTTTTTGGATTGTCATGCATATTTTTATTTTTGGGTTGTCATATCCTTCAAAATGACATCTTTTTATTTTTGGGTCGTCATATCCTTCAAAATGATATTTTTTTAAATTTGGGTCTTCATACCTTTCAAACTGACATCATTATTAATTCTTGTCATCATATTCGTCCAAATAACTTTGTGGACCGTTTCAAAGTTGAAATTGCATTTTTCGGTAGTCATACCCTTCAAAATGACATCTTTTTATTTTTAGGTACCATCCTTTCAAAATGTCATCTTTTAAATTTTGGTAGTCATACCATTTAAAATGACATCTTTTTATTTTTGGGTCGTCATATCCTTAAAAATAACATCTTTTCATTTTTGGATCGTCATATCCTTCAAAATGACATCTTTTAAACTTTGGGTCGTCATACTCTTTAAAATGATATTTTCTTAAATTTAGGTAGTCATACCATTCAAAATGACATCTTTTTAAATTTAGGTCATCATACCTTTCAAAATGATATCTTTTTTTTATTAAAATAATAATAAAAAATTAATGGCGTTATCTCAAATAAAATGATTCTTTTCAAATTGGTTTATCATGTCGTTCAATATGACACTTTTTATTTTGTTATCCAATTTTAAATTGCCATTTGTTTTAATTCATGTTACTAAGTTCAATTGCCCCATCAGTTAATTACCTTGCCCATATGAGGCCATGGTTGCATATTTTATGTTGCTTTTATGTTAAATTTGCTGCTAACATTGTTATTGCAGATTTTGTGATATATCATTCATATTAAGTTAAAGATTAGGTTGTCATCTCCCTTCAAATGACACATTAAGTTCAATATTGGGTTGTCATCTCCCTTCAATAACATGTTATATTCAAGATTGGGTAGTCATCTCCTTTCCAATGACATGTTAAGTTCAAGTTGGGTCGTCCGCATTTCAAAGAGACAAGTCGGGTTGTCACCTCGTTTAAAGTGACATGTTATATTCAAGTTAGGTCGTCCGTCTTTCAAAGAGACACGTTGGGTCGTCACCTTGTTCAAAGTGACATGTTATACTCAAGTTGGGTTGTCCGCATTTCAAAGAGACACGTTGGTTTGTCACCTCGTTTAAAGTGACATGTTATGTTCAAATTGGATCATCTGCCTTTCAAAGAGACACGTTGGGTTGTCACCTCGTTCAAAGTGACATGTTATATTCAGGTTGGGTCATCCGCCATTCAAAGAGAAAAGTTGGGTTGTCACCTCGTTCAAAGTGATATGTTATTCACTTCATCCTCCCTTAATAAAGGTACACCACCTTCATTGTGCAATTTTGCAAGTAACATCGAAGGTATGTGAATGTTCTCAATTTACAATAAATCTCTGCCTTTTGTTTATTATTTTCAACCCAGTCTACGGACGTAGAGTCTTGATCAAAAGCTCTACTAACGTCTCAATAGTTTTGTTTAAAGTTTATCAAACCAAATTTGGGTTCGTCAACTTTGTTTGATCAGGATCTCTTTCTTCGATCGATCTTAATCAAACAAAGGGGCAAGTTGTTGACACCAAATTTTAGTCTGATAGTTTTAAAATTGATATTTTTTAGTATTTTATTTTAAATAGTTCAAAATTACATGTTTCGTCATTTTAATGCAATTTGTTGATAATTGTCCATTTTTCTTAAAGTATTAGAATTTTTATTAGTTAGTCTTGTTTATATTATTTTGTCACAGCCAGACGTTCATATATTTGTTAAATTTTTATAAATTCATTATTTATGTTAAATTACATTTTTTTACATGTCATTGGTTACATTTATTATTTTTTTTATATTAATTTTCTCTGTTACATCTGTTAATATTTATTTTGATATTTTGCTTAGTCAAAAAATTCATGCATAGATATTTTTTTTATCAACTAGCAATTTTTTGAGCCACAATCTTGAGCCCATACCTTAGCCTATTGTATAACAGTGAGATAATATTTAAAAAGAAGTTTTTCTATTGGGTTAGGGGTGGTGGAAAGATTTTAGGAGTATTTTATAGATTTTCTATTCTTTTATTATTCATTATTTTCCGGTGACTTGTCACCGGAATCCGGCGAGTCCACCACCCAAAACCCCATTTTGTTTTTTCGTTTTTCCGGTGAAACTTCCATCTTTCCTTATTCCCTCACTGACCAGCAAACCACCGCCCCCTTTAACCCTCTTTTCCGGTGAAACCACTTCCAACAACTCCACCAGACCTCCCTCTCTCACATTCCAAAGACCCGCCTGAAACCCCATATCTCTTTTCCTCTTCTCTAGCTGAAACAACCACCAAACGCCACTACTTAAAGCTCCACCAGACCACCATCGATCTCCCTCATAACCAGATCCAAAAACCCCTTTGTTTTCCCTTCTCTTTTTGTTTCACCAGCAGCTCTGGTAAGGAGCTCAAATCTCCGATGAACCGGAGCTAAACAAAACCAGTTCCATTCCCTCTTCACCTCTTCGGATTTTTGTTTGTTTTGCAGGTATTTCGGCTAACTCGAACGAGTTCCGACGAATAACCATGGAATCAACTCACCTCCGAGCTCCGCCAAACTGACTCAAAACCTGAAACCTCACTGTTTGTGCCTGTTACTCATTTGTATTTGATTATTCACCATTTTCTTGGTTTAATTTTATTACATTTTGCTCCGTTTCTTCACAGTGATTGTCATTTTGAATTTATTTAATTTTTGTTAAGGTGATTTGAATTCGTTATATTCTTGTAGGATAATTTTGTTGAGCTTTACCGTCTCGTATCACATTTGCTAGGTGTTTACTTTATTCATTTATTGTTATTCTATTTTATTCATGTTTGACCATATTTATTTTGTTGGAATTAGTAGTTTGCATATTATTTTTTTATTTTATTTGTATTGTTATGCTTTGGATAGTGGTCACAAGTTATTTTATTTTACTTTATATTATTCTTTGCTAGTTGAATATGATATTTATAGTTCAATGATTGAATATTATTTCTGGTTGAAAATCATTTCTGTTAAGTTTTGAATTGTTTATTTTTTATTTTAATTAAAGTTTTAAATTATTGCATTGCCTTGTTATTTTTGGTAGTTTTGATGTGTTTTATATTTCTTTTTATTTTTAGATAACTTGAGTACCATTTACATTGAGTTCTATTTGTGTTGCTTGAAATTTATTTTTGCTCTTAATTAAGTTATTTTTAGCAAATGTTAAAACTGGCCAATGATAAAATCTCTCTTTCGGTTTTGGAGGCCTTCCCAATGTTAAAAGACGGAAATTTAGTTTAAGTTCATATAATTTGTTTGTTAAATAGCCGATGAAGAAATTACCATCGATTTTCAAGGCCTTCCATGTTAATAAGACTCGTTTTTATTTTTAAGTTATTATTTGGTTTATTCATTTTTATTCATATTTATATATTACTTACAGTTTTACTAAGTGTCTTTATATGTACACGGAGGTGCTTCTCCTTGAAATTATTCGAATGTAGTTCGAATCATACTTTTTAGTTAATATTTTGTGTATATTGACGTTAGGCAAACTTTAGGCCGTTTCTTAGATTTTATTATTTTATTATTTGTGTATATTGAATATTTATTATACTTGTACATTATTTTATTCTCCTCCTCAATTTGAAAAAATAAATTCAATCGGGACCGACCAACATTTGTGGATTTCGAAGGATGCCTAACACCTTTCCTTCAAAATAACTTGAACCTCTTACTTAGAATCAATTGGTTTTGAAGACTTTCTTTTAAATTAATCGTTTTACTAGTTTTTCCTTAAAAATTAGGTAACGACTCCCTTTAACCTCTTTAATCCCTTTGAACTATATTTCTTTAATTGATTCATCGCGACGTTGCTCGCATTCAGAGGATGTCAACACATACCATTCCTCCAATATATTTCTCTCAAATTGCGGTACATCTTTATGGCACCCGGATGAATGGAATATCTGGAGCTATGAGCTTCCTCTATGATCCTCTCTTGGAGTCCATCCACCATAGATACACACAATCTACCTTGATATCTGAATACGCCATCTCCCTCTTGTTCAAAAGATAATAATCTTTGCTTATGAAAATTTTCCTTCAATTCAAGAAAAATGGGATTTTGGTCTTGCTTTTCTTTCACTTCTGAAAATAATGATAATTCAGCCCCATTCGTCACCACTATCCCTCCTTCTGTGGAATCCATGAGTCAGACTCCTAGGCATGGAAGTCTATGTACTTCTTTTGCTAGTTCCTTTTTCTCTTCCTCAAGGTGGGCGTAACTACCCATAGACAATCTGCTTAAGGCATCAACAACAATATTAGCCTTACCTGGGTGGTAAAGAATGCTCATGTCATATCTTTGAGCAATTTTAACCACCACCTTTGTCTGAGATTAAGCTCACTCCGAGTGAACACATATTGTAGGCACTTGTGATCAGTGAAGACATCCACATGAACACCATACAAATAATGACACCATATCTTCAAGGCGAATACTACAACAATCAATTCTAAGTCATGGGTTGGATAATTTTTCCAATGAACCTTCAACTGTCTGAAGGCATAAGCTATAACCTTGTCATTCTGCATTAACACACAACCCAAACAAACTCTAGATGCATCAAAATAGACCACAAAACCTTGAGTACCTTCTAGTAAGGTCAAGACTGGAGCAACATTCAACCTCTTCTTCAACTCCTATAAGTTTTTCTCACAAGCTTCAGCTATTGAAACTTAATTATCTTCTGAGTCAACATGGTCAAATGAGACGATATGGATGAAAACCCCTCAACAAACCTTCTATAGTAGCCAGTCAAGCCCAAGAAACTCCTTATATTAGTTGGAGACGTGGCTTTAGGCTAACTCTAAACTGCTTCTATCTTTTGGGTATCAACTCTAATACCATCACCAGAAACTTTGTGGCCCAACAATGCCACAGACTTAAGCCAAAACTCACATGTAGAGAACTTGGAATATAACTCCTTTTCTTTCAAAGTCTGAAGGACTATTCTAAGTTGACTAGCATGAACTTCTTCATTCCTTGAATATATTAGTATGTTAGCAATAAACACGATAACAAACATATCTAAATTAAGTTTGAAGATTCTATTCATAAGATCCATGAATGCTATAGGCGCATTGGTCAACCCAAAGACATGACCAAAAACATATAATGCACATATCTAGTTCTGAAAGCTATTTTTGGAATATCACATTCCCTAACTCTCAACTGATGGTATCCTGATCTGAGATCAATTTTTGAGAAGCACGAAGCACCCTGAAGTTGATCGAAAAGATCATCTATCCTTGGAAGAGGATACTTATTCTTGATGGTAACCTTATTCAACTGACAGTACTCTATACACATCGTAACAGAACCATCCTTCTTTTCACAAACAAGACCGAAGCTCCCCAAGGTGAGAGACTTGGTTAAATGAAACCCTTATCTAAGAGATATTACAACTATTCTTTCAACTCTTTCCACTCTTCTGGTGTCATTCTATATGGAGTAATAGAGATAGGGCTAGTATCTGGAAAGAGATCTATATTGAAGTCTCTCTCTCCGGAGGAACTCTAGGAAGATCATCTGGAAAGACTTCTTCGAACTCTTTCACTACTGGAACTGACTGAATAAAAGGTATCTCAACACTAGAGTCATTAACTCGGACTAAGTGATAGACACACCCCTAGAAACTAACTTCCTCGCCTTAAGGTACAAAATGAAATGACCCTTAGGCACTACTGAACTGCTTATCCACTCTAAGACTAGCTTATTTAGAAACTGAAACTTGACTACTCAAGTTCTACAAGTAATATCTCGTAACTTGAATTCACTAAGAATAAGCTAAGAAACCAAGAATAATCAATTTTGGAAATAAGTAGGGAAATCTGAAAAACATTTAGCTTCCAAAAGTGAGTTTTGGTCATTGTCAAACAACCATAACTTCCAACTCATGAGGAGTTTGGATGAGTTCATTATATGGTTGGAAAGCCTTTGTGAAGATATTTCCAACGCTGCTGAGTTTGTGAAAATCCTATGTCGTATGAGGGATATATTCCTTTCAGAAGTTGGGTTGTTGGACTGGGGAAAGTCCAATACGGATTTTAGTAAGAGTAAAGTTGTCTTTTCAACCTAGTATTTCCTAATTCATTGTAAGGTTATATTAGGGGTAAAACCAAGTCCCAAATGAATTTTATAAAAACTAAGAAAGGGCTTGGGAGAAAAGAGAAAAGAAGAGAAAGATCAAGAATTGTCCAAGAACGCCAAGATCGTTGCGTGGATTTCATCGTGTGATCCCTATCGAGGTATGTAAGATAATCTGGTGTCGGGTCCTTTCACCCACACCCAATTTTTTTCGATTCAGCAAGTTAGAGTATATTGAATGATGAATATGAGAGTTCTTGATGAAAATCCATTAAATTCTTGTTGGTTGAATTGAAGTGTATCCCAAGTTGATTTGATTCATGTTTCTGGACATTTCTTTGGCTCTAATCTATTGGGTAATGAAGTATTTATAGATCCTAAGTGTTAGGCGTGGTATCCATGGACATTTGGGAGGTTTAAAATTAAAAATCGGAGAAGAAAAGTCAGAAAACCCGTGTGACAGGCCTTGGGGCGCCGTGCGAGCCAGAGCTCCTGAGGGTAGCCTCTGTCCGTCAGGATCTGGCTCTCTGCGCCTCTCAGAGCGCCAAGCCCTCCAGAGACCCCGTTCTGTCCCTATCTTTTCGTACTAGTTCCTAAGTGATGTACCTATCATTCCTAGTTGATTTCAACACTCTAAGGTACATCTAAATATCATGAAATCCTCCATAAACATGTGATCATGATCCTTCAATCCATAATTCAATTCAAGGAAAGTTAAGATCAAAGTCAAGAAAGTTAGGAGTCAAGTTTAAAAGTTAAGAAGCAAGTAAAAGTAAGTTTTTAAAGTTTTCAAGGAGTCTTAAACAATCATTTTAAATTTGGTTATAGTCTCAAGTTACAAGTTGAGCTAAGATTTAAGTTCAAGTCAAGTAAAGAGTAAGAGTTAAGTTCATTTCTCATAGAGTATAGGGGAACTGAGTATTTCCCTAAAGGCTTATAAATGTTTTCACGTTTAAGTTAAGAGGAAACTAATAGTTCAAAAAGAGTTTTGAACTAAAAGGGGAACATTGATTCCAAATGAAGCTTTTTAAAGCTAAAGGTTTCAGTAAATTATCTCAACCCAAAGGAAGGAAGTTTTATCAAAAGTATGAGCTAAAATATATTTTGGGAGTAATATTGAGCACTGATGTGGGGATGAGAGTTTATATTAACTCAAGTCTCCATGTAAACTATGAATCCATCATGGGAATTGACAGATCATACTTTTTAGATGATCACGTAAGTTAAGCTAGTGGATCCACTAAGTTAAGTAAGGTGCTATATCGATGGCAAGGTATAGGATGGTCCTTGGGCAACGTGGGGTAAAACATTATATCATCACTTAGGCTCAAAGTGATGGTTGTCGGTTAAATAATCTCCCACAAAAGTTATATTACTTTCATACATAAGTAAAGTTGAATTTTTATTGAATTTGTTTAATGAACTAAGTTGTTTTATTATTTTACAAGTTATATATATCGCATGCGTTTTAAATTGCTTTATATACATACTTTGAGTTAGCATATTCTTGAGTTGAGCAGACCCCATGTAAGATCATCTAAATCCCCTAAAGCTTAAGTCATTGTTTAGCTTCCAACTCGCATACTCGTACATTCAATTTATTGATGCCAGTTGGCCTGTATCATTTTATGATGCAGACGCAGGTAATTAGGATCAGCACGCAGCGCACCGTTGATGTAGTTGAGCACTCCACTGTCACTTGGTGAGCCTCCTTACATTCCGGAGGACATCCATCTTATTGGTTTTCTATCTTAGTTCATTAGGATGTTGTGGGGTCTTTACCAACATCCATCTCAGTCAGTTTAGAGGCTTCATAAATAGTTAGGAAGTTCAGTATTGGAGTCTTATTTCTTTTATTTCGTATGTTCAAGTGTTGAGACTTAAATGCCATTTTGGCCAAGACAGTTAATTAAATTATTTGATGAGAATGGCTGTAATTCTTTAGTTGTGTTTAGTATTGTCTTCCGCTGAGTTAAGTAAGCCAGGCCAAGGGTTAGCTCAAGACCAACAATGTTCGTTGGGTGCCGACCACGTTCAGGGTGTAGGCTCCGAGCATGAAGAACTTCGTATCAGAGCATAGAGTTCAAGAGTCCTAGGGAGTCTATGAAATTGTGTCTGTAGACTCTTAGTCATCGGTGTGAAGCGCGCCATATCTATGATTAGGAGGCTACAACATTTAGGAATGTTTCTCTTCTTTCATATTCCTTTTCGTGCGTAGAGTTTATCTCTAAAAGTCTCTCTATAATTCGTGCTTACGCGTATTTTCAGATCATCATGCCTCCACGAAGAGCAGTCAGAGGTTGACCAGCCCGAAGAAATATTGAGGAACAAGAGGTTCCTAATGCACCGGATGTGCAACCCCAAGGAGATGTTACCAATGCCAAATTCTGGGAAGCTATCGGGATGTTAAGTCAAGTAGTAACCAACCAAGTCGGGCAAAATAGAGGAGCTTGACAAGAAGGGGTTGACACCTCGAGGGTTCATGAGTTTCTGAGAATGAATCCTCCTAGCTTCACCGGATCAAGCACTATTGAGGATTCATAAAACTTTGTAGAAGAATGAGGTAATGAATATGGTTAATGCTGAGAGGGTTAAATTGGTTGCATATCAACAAAAAGTCTGGCTAGAACTTGCAATGGAAGGATGGTAGAGTTGAGGGTGCACCACATCCAAGTTGGGCTTGTTTTGAAGAAACCTTCTTGAGGAGGTTCTTTCCCCGAGAAATGAAGGAAGCAAGGGTACGGGAGTACCTTAATTTGAAACAGGATTCCATGATTGTTTATGAGTATGGGTCGTGCTGGTTGGGTCGTGCTAGTTGGGGTCGTGCTTCAACCAAAGAAGGTAGGGCTGCAATGTTGATTGGTGACATGGACATATTCAGGCTTATGGTCTATGTGCAACAAGTTGAAGAGGAGAAGTTGAGGAACAAAGAGGAATACCAAAACAAGAAAACGAAGACCAGGAATGAGTCTGGTCAACAGAAGGATGGTTAAAGTGGACCACAATTTCAGAAATCAAAGGGGCATGCACCATCATCTGCTAGTGCACCTGACCCTGAAATAGAGGTGAGTATAATGACCAGAATTCACAGAATTTCAATGCTAGACTAGCACAATTCAAAGGTAGTGTGGCACAAGGAGGTAGTGGAATTTCTGCATGTGGTAGATGAGGTAGAACCCACCTGGGTTAATGTCGCGATAGCCTGACAGGATGTTTCAAGTGTGGTCAAGAGGGTCACTTCATAAGGGAGTTCCCTAAGAACAAGCAAGGTGGTGGAAATCCGGGCAATAAAGCCCAATCTTCATCAGTTGCTCCACCGACAGGGCTGCACCCAGAGGAGGCACTTCTGGTACTGGCGGGGGAACACCATCTCTATGCAATCACTAGCCTCCACGAGCAAGAGAATTCTCCAGATGTTGTCACGAGTATGATCAAAGTCTTTACTTTTGATGTTTATGCTTTGTTAGACCCAAGAGCAAGTTTATCCTTTGTAACTCCTTATGTTACAAATCAGTTCGAGATTCTTCCTGAAAAACTCTGTGAACCCTTCTGTGTTTGTACACCTGTTGGGGAGTCTATTCTAGCGGAAAGAGTCTATCATGATTGTCCTATTTCTATCAATCACAAGAGCACCATGTCTGATCTAGTAGAGTTAGACATGATAGATTTTGATGTCATTCTAGGTATGCAGTGGCTCCATGCCTGTTATGCATCAATAGACTGTATAACTCGAGTTGTCAAGTTTCAAATTCCTAATGAGTCAGTCATAGAGTGAACTAGTAGTTCAGTAGTGCCTAAGGGTCATTTCATTTCGTACCTTAAGGCAATGAAGTTAGTTTCTAAGGGGTGTATTTATCACTTAATCCGAGTTAATGACTCAAGTGTTGAGGTACCTTCTCTTCAGTCAGTTCCAATAGTAAAAGAGTTTCTAGAAGTCTTTCCTGATGATCTACCCGGGGTCCCTCCCAAAAGAGAGATAGACTTCGGCATAGACATCATCCCAGATACTCTTCCTATCTCTATTTGACCATACAGAATGGCACCAGAAGAGTTAAAACAACTAAAAGAACAGTTGAAAGATTTTTTAGATAAAGGCTTCATTCGACCTAGTGTCTCACCTTGGGGCGCTCCGGTCTTGTTTTTAAGGAAGAAACATGGTTCCCTTAGGATGTGTATAGATTACCACCAATTGAATAAGGTGATCATCAAGAATAAATATTCTCTTCCAAGGATATATGATCTTTTCGATCAACTTCAGGGTGCTTCTTGTTTTTGCAAGATTGACCTCAGATCAGGCTATCATCAGTTAAAAGTAAGGGAAGGTGATTTTCCAAACACAACTTTTAGAACAAGGTATGGGCATTATGAATTTTTAGATATGTCCTTTGGTTTGACAAATGCACCTGCAACGTTCATGGATCTTATGAACAAAGTCTTCAAACCTTATTTATATCTGTTTGTCATCATCTTCATTGATGACATACTGATTTATTCAATGAGTGAAGAAGATCATGCTAGTCACCTTAGGGTTGTTCTTCAGACTTTGAGAGATAAAGAGTTGTATGCCAAGTTCTCTAAGTGTGAGTTTTGGCTTAAGTCTGTGGCATTCTTTGGCCGCATTGTTTCTGGTGAAGGGATTAGAGTTGACACTCAGAAGATAGAAGCAGTTCAGAGTTTGCCTAGACCCACATATCCAACAGATATAAGGAGTTTCTTGGGCTTGGATGGCTATTATAGGAGATTTGTTGAAGGATTCTCATCTTTCTCATCTCCTTTGACCAATCTAACGCAAAAGACAGTCAAGTTTCAATGGTCTGAATCTTGTGAGAAAAACTTCCAAGAGTTGAAAAAGAGGTTGACTACCGCTCCAATTTTGACATTACGAGAGGGTACACAAGGATTTGTGGTGTATTGTGATGCATCAAGAGTTGGCTTGGACTGTGTGTTGACGCATAATAGCAAGCTTATAGCTTATGCCTCCCGAAGTTGGAGATTCATGATAAGAATTATTCAACTCATGACTTAGAATTGGCTGCAGTGGTGTTTGGTTTGAAGATATGGCATCACTATTTGTATCGTTTTTATGTTGATATGTTCACTAATCACAAGAGCCTCCAATATGTGTTCACTTAAAAAAAATCAACCTGAAACAGAGGAGGTGGTTGGAATTACTCAAGCATTATGACATGAGTATTCTTTACCACCCAAGTAAGCCTAATGTGGTTGCTGATGTCTTGAGCAGGTTGTCCATGAGAATTACTTCCCATGTCGAAGAAGGTAAGAGGGAGTTAGCTAAAGATTTGCACAGACTTACATGGTTGGGAGTCAGACTTATGGATTCCACAGAAGGAGGCATAGTGGTGACCAATAGGGTTGAATCATCATTAGTATCTGAGATGAAAGAGAAGCAAGACCAAAATCTCATTTTTCTTGATTTTAAGGCAAGTGTTCATAGGCAAAGAGTATTGGCTTTTGAATAAAGGGGAGATGGTGTGGTGAAATATCAAGGCAGATTGTGTGTATCTAAGGTGGATGGACTCCAGAGAAGATCTTGGAGGAGGCGCATAGGTCCAGATATTCCATTCATCCGGGTTCCACCAAGATGTTCCACGATTTGAGAGAGGTTTATTAGTGGGAAGCCATGCAGAAAGATATTGTTGAGCTTGTTGCCAAGTATTCAAATTGTCAGCAAGTGAAAGTGGAGCAAAGGCCTGGAAGTTTAGCTTAGAATATAGAACATCCGGAATGGAAGTGGGAGATGATTTATATGGACTTCATCACAGGCTTGCAAGATCTCTAACAACATGATTCTATTTGGGTGATTGTTGACAGAATGTCAAAGTCAACCCATTTCTTTCCGATAAAGACTACTTATTCGGACGAAGATTATGCAAAGTTGTACCTTCAATAAGTGGTAAGACTTCATGGAGTTCCAGTCCATTATTTCAGATAAAGGTGCAGAATTTACTGCACAGTTCTGGAAATCCTTCCAGTAAGGTTTAGGTTCAAAGGTGAACTTAAGCACTGTTTTTCATTCTCAAACTTATGGACAAGCAGAGCGTACTATCCAGACCTTAGAGGATATGTTGAGAGCATGTGTGATCGATTTCAAGGGAAATTGAGATGATAACATACCTCTCATTGAGTTCGCTTATAATAACAATTACCATTCGAGCATCCAAATGGCTCTATATGAAGCTCTTTATGGGAGAATATGCAGATCCCCTATTGGGTGGTTCGAAGTTGGTGAAGCAGGGTTGATAGGACCAGATCTAGTTCACCAAGCTATTGAGAAGGTGAAAGTGATTCCAGAAAGATTGAAGATGGCACAAAGTCGCCAAAAGTCCTACACAGATGTGAGGAGAATGCCATTAGAGTTTGAGGTAGATGATTGGGTGTATCTTAAGGTTTCACCCATGAAAGGTATTATGAGGTTTGGTAATAAAGGGAAACATAGTTCCCGGTATATTGGACCTTATAGAATCTCCAAAAGAGTGGGCAATGTGGCTTATGAGTTGGAGCTACCGCAAGAGTTAGCAGCGGTTCATCCGGTATTCCATATTTCCATGTTGAAGAATTGGTTGGGTGATCCTTCATTTATAGTACCAACAAAGAATGTTGGTATTAATGATAACTATCCTATGAAAAGGTTCCGGTTCTGATTTTGGATCGTCAAGTTCGCTAGTTGAGAACAAAGGGAGTTGCTTTAGTTAAGGTCCTTTGGAGGAACCAATTTGTTGAAGAAGTGACTTGGGAAACTGAGGAGGATAGGAAGAAGAGATATCCACATCTCTTTGAATCCGGAGAGAATGCAATCCAGGTTCTAAATTCCCTTCTTAGTACTTTATAAGACTATGCATAAACATGTTATTACTTACTTTTGTTTGTTGAGTGTTGAAATGATGTTACTACCCTTAGCTTAGTGAAAGAGTTCTCATTCGAGGACGAATGTTTCCAATGGGGAGATATTTTAACATCTTGTAACTTTAATTTGCTAAGAATAAGCTTACAAACCAAGAATGAACAATTTTGGGAATAAGTAGGAATATTTGGAAAATTTCCACCTTTCAAAAGTGAGTTTTGGTCATTTTCAAACGTCCATAACTTCCATCTTATGAGAAGTTTGGATTAGTTATTTATATGGTTGGAAGGCCCTTGGGAAGATCTTTCTAACGCCGCCGAGTTTGCAAAAATCCATGCGTATGAGGGAGAAATGCCTTTCGGCTGTTGGACTGTTGGACTGAGAAAAGTCCAATTCGGATTTTAGTAAGGGTAAATTTGTCTTTTCACCCTAGTATTTCCTAATTCATTTTTAGGTTACATTAGGGGCAAAACCAATTCACAAATCATTTTTTAGAAAAACACAGAACGCTTAGGTCTTGGGAGAAAACATAATAGGAGAGGAAGATCAAGAATTGTCCAAGAACGCCAAGATCGTTGCGTGGATTTCATCGGGGCTGATCCCTATAGAGGTATGTGAGATCATTCAGTGTTGGGTCCTTTCACCCACACCCAATTTTTCAATTTAGCAAGTTAGAGTATATTGAAGGATGAATATGAGAGTTCTTGATGAAAATTCGTTAAATTCCTATTGGTTGAATACATTCTGGTTTTTGTTTTTAATCTATTTCTGGACTATTTTTGGGTTTAATATATTCGTTAAATTATTCATATTTCTGGACTGTTTTTGGGTTTAGTATATTCAATAATGAAGTATATTGAGATCCTAAGTGTTTGGGGTGGGATCCATGGAAATGTTGGGTGTTTACAATTGAAATTGGAGAAGAAAAATCAGAAAACCCATCTGATAGGCCCTGGCGAACCGCGCCTACCAGAGACCCTCAGAACAAACTCTGTACGTTAGGCTCTGGCAGGCCACGCCAGCCAAACATCCTTAGGGAAGCCTCTGTCCGTCAGGCTCTGGCGCTCCGCGCCTCTCAAAGCGCCAAGCCCTTGGAGACCCCGTTCTTTCCCAATCTTTTCTTACCAGTTCCTAAGTGATGTACCTATCATTCCTAGTTGATTTCAACACTCTAAGGTACATCAACATCATAAAATCGTCCATAAACATGAGATCATGATTCTTGAATCCATAATTCAATTCAAGGAAAGTGAAGATCAAAGTCAAGAAAGTTAGGAGTCAAGTTTAAAAATGAAGGAAGTTTTATAAAAAGTATTAGCTTAAGTTTATTTTGGGAGTAGTATTGAGCGCCGATATGGGGATGAGAGTTCATATTAACTCAAGTCTCCATGTAAACCATGAAACCATAATGGGAATTGATGGGTCATACTTTTTAGATGATCACTTAAGTTAAGCTAATAGATCCACTAAGTTAAGTAAGGTCCTATACCTATGGCGAGGTATATGATGGTCCTTGAAAAATGTGAGGTAAAACGTTGTATCATCACTTAGGCGTGTTCGGGGTGCGCCGCACCAGACCATTTGGTCTGAGGCACCATTCTGGCGCACTGAAGGTGCACCGCTCCAAGCCCTCTGACGCAGATTGGGGCGCACCGCACCTAGTGCTGCTCATATGTATCTAACGATTTTATTTTGCCGTAATGTGATCCTAAATCGCCTAACCCTCCATAGTTCTTTTCCCAAATCCTTAGGATTATTAGTATCTTCAATACCCAATAGATATAACTCAAAAAACAACCCGCAATTACAAATTAACGCAATAATAGGCAATCAACAACTCAAAAAAATCAAGAATTTAACCATGTCCTTCAAGAACTTCACTATTCTCATTCAACCAATTTGAAAACCCAAGGATTGAAGCAAGATTGGTGTGTGGGTGAAATGACCCAACACTAAAATATCTCACATACATTGATAGGTATCACCCTCGACGAATTTCACTCGCAACCCTTGGTGTTCATGGTGAATTGTTTACTTCTTCTCCCTTCTCTCTTCTTTTCTCTCTTCTCCAAGCCCTAAGCGTGATTTTGATTTTATAATCCAAACTAATACTTTTTTTTACCCCAAATAAATCCCTAAGATGAAATAGGACATTAATTAGTGAAAAGACTAGTTTGTCTTTCTCTAAATCCGGATTGGGACTTCTTTACATCAACAACCCAACTTCCGATAGGCATATTTCCCTCATATGTTATAAAAAATGCACAAAATCGGCGGTGTTGGAAAGATCTCACCAAGGGATTTCTAACCATATCGAGAACTACCTCTATCTCATTTTAAGCTAAGAGTTATGGCCGTTTCAAAATGACAAAAAATCACTTTCTTAACTTAGGAAATTTTCTAGATTTTCACTTTCTTTCCAAAAGTGATTATTTTTAGTTTCTTAGCTATTTAGAGTTACGAGATGTTACAACAATAATGAAGATATTTTTGGCAAAAAATATCCAAGAGGTTCTTTGTTTTGAGACATAGAATTTCAAAAGAAGAGGAGATGCAAGTTGTTGAAGATTATTTTAAAAGGCTGGAAAATTTATTTTGTCATAAATTCAGGGCAAGGAGGGGATTTGTTGGGTATTAATTATCCCGAGTTCCTTACCATAAATAGATTTTTCTTTTAGGATAATGTTTAGGATTGGCTAGTCTTTTTCTTGTAAAAAACAATTTAGGACTCTATAAAAGAGGTTTGTTTCTTCAAACCTTATCAACTTCCACAATGTAGTCCTAGAAATTTTTAGATTTTTGGTTGAGGGGGGGGGGGGGATTTTCGGGGCACAAGTGATAACAAGCCTCCTTTTATTCTGAGTGAATTGGTTGAAGTTATTTCTCTTATATTTTGTACTCATCTCCTTTGTGGATGTAGGCCGGTTGATCGAATCACGTTAAATCTTTGTTTTTTTTGGCATATTTATAATTTGTATTCTTACTCATGGTCTTTCGGATTTTTTTTGTTAGCTTTTGCATGACACCTAAATTTTTTTTCATAACAAAAAGAGGTTCACAATGGATCACCCAAAATAGATGAAAGAATAAATTAAGTTCGTCTTGAGGGGGTGCATTTAAAATCATCACCAACTTAATTAATATTGAAGATATTTCAAAGAAAAATCTAGAATATTCAAAACTTGCAGAGGATTGAAGGAGCATCTCTAGAAAGAAAGTTCTTGAGTGCAAACCTAATGACATACTAGAAAGTGCAATTCTATAAGCAATTGGAAGGTGTTGTTCTTGAGTATATCATTCACTAGATCCTCTCATAACCGCCTATAAATAGAGGTGTTTAGAGTTGTTTGTGTACTGAAATAAAGAGTGTGTGATCAATAAAAAAGGAAGATAAATGTGTACTCAAGAAAAGGGTGAGTGCAAAAGAAAATTTGAGTGTAAAGTGTTGTAAGAGGCTGATCAGGGATTTTGAGTTTTACGTCTTTTGAACTATAATTAATTTTTCTTTCTTGATGTTAGATACTGTTGGATTTTAAAGGTGTGAACAGGAAATGAAGTGTTGTGACTCTCCTGAAGGATTGTCACTTTGCCTAAGGGTTGTGACCTTAAGAAAGGTCGTGTCCTTTCTAAAGGGTTGTGACCGTTTGAAAGATTGTGCCTTTTCCAAAGTGTTGTGACCTTTCTGAAAGGTTGTCTTCTTTCCAAATAGTTGTGACCTTTACCCTTTGTTGGCTATAAATAGATAAACTTTCTCTCATTTTTCTGCATGGAATTCTTCCCTTCTTTTGCATATATTTCTTACAAAATAAATCGATCGATCGTGTCTGTGTGTGTGATTCGTTGCTGTCATTTTGAGTTCGTTGAAATTATTGAAGTTTCAGGTACCGCTACTTCTTTAATGGTTAATCCATTTTATCTTGAGAGGAATTAATCTGTAACTTCGGGTACTTGAGGGTATTAAATTTCTTAAGGACACACATTGAATTTTGTGGACTCGGATAGTTCTTTGTGTGTTTCTTTTCATCTTTTATGTTCATAGTAGTATTCTGACTTTTTTATTTAGTGCTTATAAAATTGATCATTACAACATATAGAATACATAGATTGTGTTACAAATTCTATATTTCAAAGGGACAAAAATTTCATGTATATAATTCCTGCTTTTGCATCGATTCCTTAATATGTTTGTTTTTAGAAAACTTCAATTAATATTTTTGATATTCCTATTTGTTCTAGTTAGTGAAGATTTAATTTGTATTATTATATAGTTGTAAATTTTCTTATGTGCATTTCTTGTGCAGAATTTTTAAGGAAATTCAGATCAAGTATCGCCTTCAATATGCTCGATTTTTGGATTGATGATTTCATATTGATTTATTTCAAATTTACTGAAGATTTTATTTTCATTTGAATTAAGATTTAATTAGTTGATTTTATGTCGATATAATTACATTTAGTTATATCTCAATTTTATTTGAGATAGGAAAGATAATTTGTTTTGACATTGTTTACTTTTTAGAGAAAACTTATTATATTGCTATTTTGTTCTTGGATTATAATATTAGAAAATATTTTTTTTATATAATATTTCTTGCTTAGCATGAAGGAGAGAGTTTTGAATGCACGGATTGTTTGTATGTATTTGTGTCTTGAGAAAAACTATATGTAGATTTTTCTGGGATGTTTAAAGAAACTTGGTAGCGAAATTAGAATATTAATATGACATTTAGCAAAATATACAATGTCACCAATTTTTATGACATTCAATAATAGCATTTGTTGACATTAACTAAAGTGTCAGCAATTTCAATGTGACATTTCATAAAAGTTGAAAAAATAAATGTCATATTTCATATCGACATTTACGTAAATGTCAAAAATAAATGTCATATATCTTATATCAATGTTTACCTAATTATCGAACATAAATGTCATATATATCTCATATCGACATTTACCAAAATGTCGAAAATAAATGTCATATATCTCATACTGACATTTATCTAAATGTCAAAAATAAATGTCATATATCTCATACTGACATTCCCTAAATGTCAAAAATAATTGTCATAGTTCTTATCGACATTCACATAAATGTCAAAAAATAAATGTCATAATAATCTTACCAACATTTAAATATATGTTGCAAAGTAAATGACGCAAATTCTTTTCAATATTTACCTAAATGTCAAAAATTCTTCCCGACAATTACCTAAATGTCGAAAAAATTATCGACACTAAAATTTACGATATTTGGTTCCAATGTAAAATAAATGTTGGTAAACAATTTGTGACATTTAAACATCATAATACGACATTTAGAAAATGTCGTTGTATCTCCACTTTCTTGTAGTGAGTTAACAAGTTTAAGAAATTTAAGTTGATGGTATTTTCTGTGGTAAGAAAATTACTTTTATTTTCTGTGTTCTTTTTGTTGGAAAGAAAAAGGAAATCATTTTATTATATGATAAAAGAGTTTTGGGATGAATTAGTATTTCCGTAAAATGTTTGAGTATATTTTCTGTAATAAGTTTTCCTTGGATGGGTAAGATTAGTTTATTTTCTTCCCAAATGCATTGAAGCATTGCACCCCTTCAATCTTCTTTTCAATAAGAAAGGTTATTTTGTGCAGAAAGGTTAAGATATGCACTTTATTTTTTTTCTCTATATTCTTGATTTTAAATAACTATGAGAAGAAGTAAATGAACAAATGTTGTCTTCTAACAATATTTGATCTTGAGTTTAGTTTCTTGTCGAAATTGAATATCTTTTTGAGGAAAATAGAAATATGATGAAAATTGAGAAAAGGAGGGGAAAAAATAGCAAGGGAAGTGACTTGCATGGAACCATTGCTGACAGATAGAACATGATTCAATGAGAGTAAAAATCAAGTTCTATTTTTATTTCCGATCCTTTATAAGTTATGATATTTATCTCATAAATGTTAGGATATATGGTCATTATGTGATGATTATTACTAATATGTATTATGTTAAAATGAAAAAAAAAACTTTTGTAGTTTTATAATTTGATTGTGTTTGACTTTTGGAGACTAAAATCTTCTGATTTATTTTACTCCTTTGGTTTGAAAAATATAAGAACTTCACGAACAAATCAGATTTTGCATTGGTTTGAAGAATATAGAAACTTCATCAATTTGTTAGATACTCTATTTGAATGAATATTATGAAAAGAGTACAAATTCTTCGTCACGAATATTAAGGTTAAATGATTTGAAAAACATAAAATCTTTATCATTAGCTAGAGAAAATGTTGTATTTGAGGTTTCTGGAAATTAAAACATTTTTTTGTTTACTACTCTGTCTTAATGTGAAACTGATTCGAAGAATATAAAAACTTCACCTGAATTCAAGGTTCATTCGGTTGCCGATAAGAAGAATAAAAAAACTTCATTGTTAAACTAGAAAGAAGTTGTGTAAATATTGAATCTTTATTTTTAGTATTCTAAATACTAAGTGGTTTGTCTAGTTGTGACAGAATGTTAAAAGAAACTCTAGTAACAAAAAATTAGTGATTTTTGTGCCTGCAATGGGTGTTTCTATGGATTAAATCTCCAAAAGAAGGTTTCTTGTTGCCAATGTATATTTTGATGGTATACAATATGAAAGTATGAGGAAAAAATATGTCAAAAATAATTTCAAATACTTGAAAAATATTTTTGAGAACAAATTTAAAATGTGGGGGTTCTTTACTTGTGATAAAGACAAAATTAGACTTACTATCTAATTTAAATTTGAAAGTACAAGATATGGAATTTGATGACATTCTTGTATTATGTTAGACCCACAAAATTCTTGGAGTATATTTGATATTGTGGTCGTTGGGTCTCTCTTTACTAGTATATAATATATAATATGACTAGTATAAAACCACATAATTATATTACTCGTTCTAAAGAATTGTATTCTGTGATGAAAAAGTTTCACTTAAAATATGATGATTTTTCATGAAAAGATATGTCTATTAAAATAATCTATTTTTATAGACATGAACATTGGTGAAAAGTGATCTGTTATGTTTGAGTTGTAAAATAATCATTTGGGTCATATTTCCCTTATTGGACCAATGAGACTATGATCATGGGTAATTCTATAACAAACTGAATGTTATGGAAAGGTCCTTATGAAAAGGACATATAGAAAGATGTTGAGAGTTAAACTCGATACCCATATTAGATCATGACTAAATTCAGATATCTTTATAACAGCAATTTTGGTCAAAATTCACACGTATCTCAGACCCTTTTCCCTATATAATATATTATTTTATCAATAGCTTTTATGCGAAAAATGCATCACTCTAATGAAAAAAACTAATGTATGATGTGTCGCTTCTTCAATTTGCGATACTAAGTTCATATTCATGTCGAAACACTCGATACCCATATTAGATCATGACTAAATTCAGATTCACGTGAAAATACTCTCGGACAAAAGCGACTCTATACTGTAACATCTCGTAAATTGAATTAACTAAGAATAATATAAGGAACCAAGAATAATCATTTTTGGAAATAAGTAAGGAAATCTGAAAAATTTTCAACTTTCAAAAGTGAGTTTTGGTCATTTTCAAACGGCCATAACTTCTAGCTCAAGATAAGTTTGGTAGAGCTCTTTATATTGTTGGAAAGTCCTTGGGAAGATATTTCCAACGACGCCGAGTTTGCACAAAGTTGATGTCATATGAGGGAGATATGCCTTTCGGAGTTGGAATGCTGGACTGATGAAAGTTCAATCAAGATTTTAGTAAGGGCAAACTTATCTTTCACTCTAGTATTGCCTAATTTGTTTTAAGGGTTATTTAGGGGTAAAGACCAAGTCCCAAATCAGTTTTACAAAAATTAAGAACACTTAGGGCTTGGGAGAAGAGAAAAGAAGAGGAAGATCAAGAATTGTCCAAGAAATGCCAAGATCATTGCGTGGATTTCGTCGGGGGTGATCCCTATCCAGGTAGGTGAGATAATTCAGTGTTGGGTCCTTTCACCCACACCCCAATTTGATTCAATACAACAAATTATAGGTTATTTGAAAGAAAATCTTGAAGTTCTTGATGAAAAGTTGTGAAGTTCTTGTTGGTTGAATTGTAGTTGATCTCTAGTAGATTTGATTCATGTTTTCGGACTGTTTTTGGGTCTAATATATTGGATAATGAAGTATTTAGAGATCCTAAGTTTTTAGGGTGGGATCCATGGGATTTTAGAGGATTTAGAATTAAAAATCGGAGAAGAAAAGTCAGAAATCGCGTATGACAAGCCTAAGGGCGCCGCGCCACCTAGAGCGCCTGAGGACAGCCTCTGTCCGCCAGGTTCTGGCACTCCGCGCCTGTCAGAGCGCCAAGACCCCCTGGAGACGCGTTCATTCCCTATCTTTTCTTACTAGTTCCTAAGTGATGTACCTATCATTTCTAGTTGACTCCAACACTCTAGAGTACATCTAAACATCATGAAATCATCCATAAACTTGAGATCATGATGCTTGAATCCATAATCCAATTCAAGGGAAGCTAAGAACTGTCCTATACTTTGTCGTCGCATAAAACATCCTCAACCTAGTGGATCCACAGGCTAAACTTACGTGATCATCTAAGAAGTATGACACATTAATACATATGATGGCTACATGGTTTACATAGGACTTGAGTTATCTGAACTTTTATCCTGACATCAGTGCTCAATACTACTCTTAAAATATACTTTAGCTCATGATTTTAAAATAGCCTTTTTCCTCTGAGTTGAGATAATTTGCTCAACTCTTTTAGCTTTAAAAATCCCCTCTTTGGAATCAATGTTCCACTTTTCTTGTTCAAAACTCTTTTGAAACTCTTAGTATCCTCTTAACTTAAATGTGAAAACTCTTATAAACCCTTAGGGAATACTTAGTCCCTTATAGCTTTTAAGAAATGAACTCAACTTTACTCTTTACTCAACTTGAACTTTAAGTCTTTAAACAAAGTGAAAACGTGTGTGAAAGACTTTAGAAAACTTTATAAACTTTACTTTGACTTGCTCTTAAATTCTAGACTTGACTCTTAACTTACCTTGAATTGAAGTATGGATTCAAGGTTCATGATCTCATGTTTATAGATGATTTCATAATTTTGAACTTGGAGAATTCATGTGGAATTATGAGCATGAACTACTCAACTCGTGAACTAAAAAGGTACTTCTTAACTCAATATAGGAATAAGGAACTCAATACTCATGACTTAGAACTTGGAGATACTACTCCTCTCAATGATACTCAATTTATAGAATTCATGCGGAAGTTATGGGCATGAATAACTCGACTCGAATGTCTAAGTAACTAGATGGAACTCATGTATATGACTCTCACATTCTCTTATTTACTTCCTCAAAACTTAGTTCAAATCAATGATGGATCTCAAAGAATTCACAATTTAACTTAAACACTTTCTTGAACTCTACTCTTAACTCTCTCTCTCTTGACTGTGAATTATGAATTCAAAGAGTTTTGGTTCATGACATGGAGGATCTTATGATGACAAGGTAGACTCATGAATAAATTCTCTTCGTCCTCATACTAACTTACTTGAGTATTGAAACAAGTTAGTAGAAGTTGTGGAAGACTCTTCAAAGGACTCAAAGGGACATTCTTAGTATGCTCGAAAGAATTCTCAAAACTTAACTCTCAACTCTACCTTGAATTTAAATTATGAATTCAAGGTTATGATCATGTTAGGACTGATCTTAGGTGTTTAGAAGTATCTTAGATTAGTTAGAATCGAAAAGGAGTGAAAGTGCACTTTAAACTAACTCAAAAAGAGTACCCGGAGGCAAACTGAATGGGACAGGAGACCCTAGGGCTATGGGTAGCGCGGGATGCAAGACCTTGGAGGACAGATATGGATTTGGGGCGCTTTGGCAGGCGCACCACGCCAGGTCCCAACCAAGAAATTTCTGCCGTGCACCTTTGCTCGTTTTCTCACCCTAAATCGCCTAAAATTGAAAGGTTTCTTCCCCAATCACATGAATTCGATTACTTAACTTAATTACACTCTAATATACTGGAAACAACACTAAAATTACTCAATTTGATTTCAATAAATCATCAGAACCTCAACACAACAACATTTAGAATGAACTTCAAGAACACCTTTCAAGAACTCAAATCTTTAAACTTTAAGAATGAAATTTTGCTGAAAAATAACATGATTGACGTGTGGGTAAACAAACCCAACACTGTGGAACCTTACATACCTCATAGGTATTAAACCCAAGACAAAATCCATAACTAAACTCAAGAACGTCGACGAACGCCTTCATCCTTGTCTCTTTTCTCCTCTTTTGCCTCTTCTTGAACTCTCAAGTAAAACCCTAGGTGTATATTAGGATTATAAAATTGAACCTAAAAGGATTATAAGCCTAAAATATTACTAAAAATGATTAAATGTGATTGGGTAAGGAAAGGACCAAAATACCCCTCACTATTTTCAACTAACTTTCCTTAATTGGATAGCCTAACTTCAAAAGGTCATATCACATTCATCCAAACTCTAAACTTAGCAAAATCGGCGGATTTGGAAAGGTAATTCAAATATATTTTTTATGGTATCTTGTAGCATGTCTAAATCATCCTAGTAGGAGTTATGCTCGTTTGAAGTTGACCCAAAACTCATACTTAGCTTAACTTGCAAAATTTCAGATTTTTCTATTTCCAATTTAATTCTTTTGGGAACTCATGGACTCAAGGTGCTTAATATAGTGAACTGACCTCAATATTTAAGAAATTTTAAATTTCTTGGTGAAATGTCACTCAATACGATTAACGACTCAAGTCTTATTTCGAAAAAAATTCTGGGGTGTTACAATATCTCCCCCTTGGGATCATTCGTCCTCGAATTACGACTGAACTGGGTATAGAATGGTTTGCTCTTAATATATTTAAGATTAACTCCAATATTAAGTTTTGATTCTATGCCTCTCTATAGGGAATCTCATCTCTAACTATTACTCTTTACCTCCACATTCAAGCTTAGTACTCTAACAACTTCATTACTAAAAGGTCCTCTAAAAAGATATCTCCCAAGCTCTTTCGAACTCATTACTAACTCCTTCTCATCACTTGCCTTGCTTTCTAATATTATCATCTTCCCCTTAGGTCTAAAGCTAACACTTTAAAGCTATTCACCTATTTTACATTGACAACTCAAATATGCTACCTAGGTACACATTGAAAATTATAACTTAATTGGAAACCTCAACCGGTAACATATATCTCGACACACCTCTTAAGGCTTTTGTTACTCTTGTGACTAAGCTACACTTCTCTAACCTTATCTAAAGGTTAGGGTCTTCAATTGCATCACTCATATCTATTGCATAATCACTTTAATTTCTCACCTACTCTGTGACAAGTTTCCTAGATCAAATCTCAAGACTAACGTCATCACTCTGATGTTGCCATTTTTTGAGTCATGACACTCATCTCAAATTCAAGCTTAATGTTTATTACTAAACCCGAATATCAATATGATTGCTCGCTTATTATACTATACCACAATAGTAATATGACAATTTAGGAACACTTGTCCACTAGGACCTCATGACAATTAGTCAATCCTTACCTCTCATTCTGCATACTCTAATTACCATCACATTCCACTTGACAACTTAAGTACTGCTTACTCACTTACTTCGCATTATCTCTCAAATAATTCTATCATCCTCTAAATAAGAGGTTCTCCTTTCAAAATTCATAAGCCTAGATTAGATCTATCACTTTATGACTACTTTTGCTATTCTATTCACCACTTACACTTGGTCATTACCTACACAATAACACTTCATCACAAACTCTTTTCTAGTTAAGGTATACACTAACTCATATTGATTTGCAACACTTACTCTACCTCCTATCCTGGACTCTTTACAACTCTTCACTTCATAGTCTACCACAAGGGAAACTATTCATTGATAACTTATTAGGTTAGTGACTATAGAAGCATAGCTTGTCAAAACACCATCTCCCTTACTTAGATCACTAAACCTCTGCATACTGTCTTTTAACTCTAGCTCTTTCACTAGTACTACTCATGATCTTATAACTCATGTTACTCTTTCGGGTGAAAATCATACCCAAGCTCTAAACATATTTCTTAAAAAGGACCTCAGCTGAAACAATGCTTAAAGGAAATAGTACAACTCACTTTTAGCTCAAACGCACGATTCAAATGAATATGGGTGCATTCCTTTGAAAACTAACACTTAACTTACTCTTGGGGTTATCTCAAGCCCCTCTAGAGTCTCATTACTTTCTAAAGAATTTTGTAAAGAACATCCATCGAATAAGGACTGACTTTTTCTATTCAACCATCTTTAGTATGATGAGTAGTCGAATGAATATAGGAAAAGCACGAGTATGAATAACTTTCTATGACATAGCTCTATTGCACGATTAAGAGTATGAAAGAAGGGAAACTTTTCTTAAATGCCTATTGTATCTCATTCATAGAAGTGGGGCCCTCAGAACCATAAATAACATTCTATTGACACGGCTTCATAGACAACCTAGTACACTTACACCGTACTCTGATACCGAGTTTGTCACGATCCAAGTCTACACCCTGGAAGTGGCCGGCACTCGAAGACCATTGCTGCTCCCCAAGCAAACCCTCATCCTCGCTGACCACAAGAGGAAGACTAACTTAAGCATGCAAAAACTTAACACTGAAATAAGATTCAATAAACTCAAATGGACAATTTTGAATAAAATAATATATTCAACAAGCCATAAAATAGACACTTTAGCCTTTAAAACATTTAATAAAATAGATGATTAATACAGAATCCTCAACTATACTAACTATCTAAGAAGACTTTAACTGATAAAGATGGAAGTCGAGACAAGACCCACAACATCCTGACTAAACTGAAAGGTAAATGAAATCCTCCGGAAGCAAGGAGGCTCACCATAGCTAACTCAAACTCTAGGATGTATCAACGAAGCTCATGTTGATGATCCAGTATACCTTTGTCTGCATCATGAGAACATGCAAACCAATTGGCTTAGTACGTGGAATGTACTAGCATGTAAGGGGAATTTTAAGGCATAATATAAGCTTGATACTTGAATAAAAAGGAAACATACTTACCTCTTTTCAACTGTACTCAAATCAAGAATAAGATAATAAACTCAAAGATTAGATACTCAACTTCAATGATATGATACTTGACTCAATGAAGCGTAGACCAGCTCAAGATATTCAACTTAAGGTACTCAACTAAAAATACCTAACTCATTATACTTAACTAAACTCATTTCAATATAAATCAGTTTAAAACAAGGGAAATATAAAGAAAAACGGTTTAACAACATGATGTTAACTCAATATAATAATATCATAAAAAAATATCATGCTCCTTCTCAAAGTCTAATTGTGCAATGCATGAATAAAGTCCCATACCTCCATTCATACTAAGCAGAACCCCTTGAGGATTCATGTAATTAATAATGTGGGAGTTTCTCTAATAAAAAATCACCACTCTGAGCCTAAGTGGTGATATATCATCTCGCCCACACTGCCAGAACTGTCCTATACTTTGCCGTCGCATAGAACATCCTCAACCTAGTGGATCCACTAGCTTAACTTATGTGATATTCTAAAAAGTATGATCTGTTAATACCCACGATGGCTACATGGTTTACATGGAGACTTGTGTTAATATGAACTCTCATCCCCACATTGGTTCTCAATACTACTCCCAAAATATATACTTTAGCTTATGCTTAAAAATAACTTCCTTTCTTTGGGTTGAGATAATTTGCTCAACACTTTAGCTTTTACAAAAAAAGCTCTCTTGGAATCAATGTTCCCTTTTCTTTCTCAAAAACTCTTTTGGGAAATCTTACTTTCCTCTTAACTTAAATGTGAAAACATTTATAATCTTAATATTTAGTTCTCTTATAACTTTTGAGAAATGAACTCAACTCTTACTCTTTGCTTAACTTGAAACTTTACTCTTAGAGAATACTTATAGTTCCCTTATATCTTCTGAGAATTTAACTCAGCTTTGTACTCTTTTCTCAACTTGTTTGTTGAGCCTTAAACAAAGTTAAAATGTTTGTTTAAGACTCTTTGAAACTTTCAAAAGTGTTACTTTGACTTACCAATTAACCTTAAGACTTTACTCTTAACTTCTTTGACTTTGACCTTAACTTCCCTTGAATTGGATTATGGATTAAAGGATCATGATCTCATATTTATGGATGATTTCATGATGTTTAGATGTACTTTTGAGTGTTGGAGTCAACTAGGAATTATAGTTACATCACTTAGGAACTAGTACGAAAAGATGGGAAAACAATGAGATCTATAGGTGACCCTGGTGCTCTGAGAGGCGCGGGGCGCCAGATCCTGACGCACAGACATCGTCCTCAGGTGCTCTGGCTGGCGTGGCACTCCAGAGACTGACGGACAGAGTTTGTCCGAAGGGGCTCTTCTTGGCGCAGTGCCCCACAGCCTGTTAGACAGAATTTTCGACTTTTCTTCTCCAATTTTAAACTCTAAACCTCCTAAAATTCCATAGATCATTCCCCAAACACATAAGATAACTAACATACTCAACTCGTGAACTAAAAGGTATTTCTTAACTCAATATAGGAATAAGGAACTCAATACTCACGACTTAGAACTTGGAGATACTACTCCTCTCAATGATACTCAATTTATAGAATTCATGCGGAAGTTATGGGCATGAATAACTCGACTCGAAGGTCTAAGTAACTAGATGGAACCATGTATATGACTCTCCCATTCTCTTATTTACTTTCTCAAAACTTAGTTCAAATCAATGATGGATCTCAAAGAATTCACAATTTAACTTAAAGACTTTCTTAAACTCTACTCTTAACTCTATCTCTCTTGAATGTGAATTATGAATTCAAGAGTTTTGGTTCATGACATGGAGGATATCATGATGACAAGGTAGACTCATGAATAAATTCTCTTCGTCCTCATACTAACTTACTTGAGTCTTGAAACAAGTTACTAGAAGTTGTGGAAGACTCTTCAAAGGACTCAAAGGGACATTCTTAGTATGCTCGAAAGAATTCTCAAAATTTAAATCTAAACTTTACCTTCAATTTGAATTATGAATTTAAGGTTATGATCATGTTAGGACTTATTTTAGGTGTTTAGAAGTAGCTTAGATTAGTTAGAATCGCAAATGAGTGAAGGTTCACTTAAAACGAACTCAAACGGAGCAATCAGAGGCTAACTGGATGGGGTAGGCGACCCTGGGGCTATGGGTGGCGTGGGGCACCAGCCCCTGGAGGACTGAGATGGGATTGGGGCGCTCTGGAAGGCGCGCCGCGCTAGGCCCCAACCCAGAAAATTCTATCGAGCACTTTTGCTCATTTTCTCACACTGAAATGCCTTAAATCGAACGGGTTCTTCCTCAATCACTTGGATTCAATTACTTAACTTCATTAAACTATAATATACTGGAAAAAACACTGAAATTACTCAATTTGATCTCAATAAATCATCAAAACCCCAACACAACAAGATTTAGAATGAACTTCAAGAGCACCTTTCGAGAACTCATGAAGAACTCAAATCTTTAAACTTTAAGAATGAAATTTCGCTGAACAATAACATGTTTGGCGTGTGGGTGAACAACCACAACACTATGGAAGCTTACATACCTCTTAGGGATTAAATCCATGACGAAATCCGCAACTAAACTCAAGAATGTCGACGAACGCCTTCATCCTTGCCTCTTCTCTCCTCTTTTCCTTTCTTGCCTCTTCTTAAACTCTCAACTAAAACCCTAGGTTTATATTAGGATTATAAAAATGAACCTAAATGGATTATACGCCTAAAATATTACTAAAAACGAATTAAAACTGATTGGGCAAGGAAAGAACCAAAATATCCCTCACTATTTTCTGCTAACTTTCCTTAACTGGACAACCTAACTTCAAAAGGTCATATCTCACTCATCCAAACTCTAACCATAGCAAACTCGGTGGCTTTGGAAAGGTAATTCAAATATATTTCCTATAGTATATTGTATCACACCTAAATCATCTTGTGCTAGGAGTTATGGTCGTTAGAAGTTTACCCAAAACTCATACTTAGCTTAATTTTCAAAATTTCAGATTTTTCTATTTCCAATTTAATTCTTTTGGGAACTCAAGGTGCTAAATCTAGTGAACGGACCTCAATACTTAAGAAATTTTTAATTCCTTGGAGAAATCTCACTCAATACGATTAACGGCTCAAGTCTTAGTTCGAAAAAAATTTCTGGGGTGTTACACAATTAATCAATTTTTTTTCTCGACATCTATCATTATGTTGCTTAGATTTTTAAAAAATATTGTCATGCTCGTGTCTTATCTGGAAAAAATTTACAACTTTTGGAGGATATAACACACCCAACGCCATCAGCATTTTTAAAAACTTCGAGCTACATAATCTTTCAGGATTGGTTGCAAGACTATAATGATCGTTTTGTTCATGATGAAATTATTAATGAACAGAAATAACAATTGTTAGAGCGATATTATCTAAGATTGTATCAGTCATTTCATATTAATAATACAGGCATTCCTAGCCAATTAAATGAGCTACATATATATTAACAAAAATGATTAATTTTTGAATATATATTTTCAGAAGTAGCATATTTTTAGGGTCTTGGCTCACTTCATATCCATGGCAAGATTGCAAAGTATGACTAAATCTGTATGTTATGTATAGAGAGCGAAAACTATACTTGCGAGATACACCCAATATGACAAAAGAAAATACTTGTAAATATCAGTGCTCATATCAAATCAACTATTATAGGTAGTTCTTGCAGCACAATGTTCTAAATTTGAACATATACATAATAAAAGGAACACCATACTTGAGTCAATCAAGACATCTTTTTAGGGAAACAATGATTCAACATCAAGTACATTCATGCATCCTTAACAAGATGATATTTATGATGAATGCTTTTGGAAATAAAAGCAACCTCTATTACTTATAAAGTCAAGATTTTTTCTCTAGTGCTCAAAATGTCTGACCAAAATTTAATGCACTTCAAGAGCTTCCTAGTAAAAAAGACTCCCTTCAATGGTTCGAACAAACTTTTCTTAATTGTAAGGAATTTTACAAATTCAAACAAACTTTTCATTAATTGTAAGGAATCTTACAATCTTGTTTATGGGATAGAGTGTGCTCTCCAACCCTAATAAATTATATTTTAGGGTTTAGTTGTCTCATTTTAGTAATTGGTATCAAACCAGTTTGATTTGTGTTTGAGGCCTTTACTTGAAGTAATAGTTTGGAAGAGGGCCCAGAGTTTTGGTATAAACCCAGTAAACTCTACTAAAAATGAAATAAAAATTGAAAAATCAAGATTAAGCCTAAAAGAATTGTTTAATGCCAAAAACAAAATAAAATCAGATAGGGTGAAAACTCACACGTCTGCAGTTGAAAATATATTTTTAAAAAGATTTAAATTTATCTTTTCAAGAAAAAGAATTATTTTTTTCAACGAAAAAATTGTATTGAAGTTGGAAAATGTTTTTCTTACTTTTTAAAGGAAAGTCATTTTCCTTGAATTTGAGGAAAATGGGTTGATTTGGAAAACATTTAATCCAAAAAACATGAGAAAATTGGAAAATATTTTCCTTCATACCAAACAAACCCTTAAGGACACTAAATTTCTGAGAGTCAAAGTTAGAAGTCTCATACCCCCTCCCCCTCCACACAAACACACACACACACCCAAAAAAAAAGGAAAAACAATATCCCAATACTAACCTTCATAATAAAGCTTTTTTCTAAAATACAGAGACAATATTAAGGATGCTAGTAGCAAGATTTAACTTAAATACACATACAATATTAGATAAAATTCTTAGTATAAGTTTAATCATAAAAATGTTTCAATACTAACATTCACAATAAAGTGAGATTTGTAATCTTAAAAATATAGCAAGTATTTGATGTAACAATAACAACAACAATAAAAGAAAATCTAATAATACAAAAATTCTTTATACTATCGACGAACATTAATTAAACTTCATTTCCCCTTTTTGTCTTAGTCCAACCTATCTTCTTTCCAAAAAGCAAAACAGGTGTCAAAGCAGCATCAACATCAATATCAGCATCCGCATCAACGACATTATGATTGAGTGCTAAATCCATTGGCAAACCTTCTTCACTCTTCACCACATCAATCACAAAGTTATTGCAAGTCTCATTTGTTACATTCTTCGATTCACACAAGTTGAAAACAATTGTATCTCTGGCTCTCAAGCTTTTAGCCTTAATAAATTTATGCCAACCCTTCGTAAAGATGAACGTTTTACTACTTTGGCAGTAAAAAAAACCTAAACCTCCATAATTGTGTTGTACTATCATAGAAGTCAATCTCCTCGTTATGCTGGATGTGAGAAAGTATTTTATAGCATATTTCCTAGGGATCACAAATATTTTGTTTCCAACATCATTCGGAGTAAGCACTTTCTGAAAAAGTTGCTTTTCATTGTTACCCTGTAAACGATATTGAAATTTTGACTTTTACAAGAGGATTTTTTTTTTAAAAAATAAACTTTTATAGCATAGGGTTATGATCCCTAAGTAATGTTGAAATTTCAAAATCCATCCATTAAATATTTTCTAATTTGATTTTTTTTCTTTTACTTGTTATTTTCGACAAGTGAAGAAAGGAATATTGTATTTCCTATTATACCCTCAATTTATTAATATTGAGTTAATATCTTTGAAAAATGTAATGAGTAAATATATTTGAAATCCTATCAATTAATGCGGTAAAATGATAAACTTAGTATTTCAATCATTATTTTCCTAATAAGTGGACCAAGAAAAAATCTAACGAGTAAATCTGAGTAAATAGAGTATTTTAAGGAGGCTTACATGTTGTCTACACATACCATTATAGGTGATCTAATAGCGTACAAAATCCCTACACTTATGATGTATACAAGTTAAATTCTTATGAATTTAAACTTTTTGAGGATCGTTATCCAAACTATCTCCTGTGTGACATGCAACAACAACAACAAGAACAACAACAACATGCATATCCAACATAACCTATATGATGAGTGTGTACACATACCTTAGTGCACTTACCGTTATGTTCGTCCAGAACACCTTTCATGAGTCTTAAATCAAAAATATTATTACTTTGACCTTCCATGTTGAATTCTGAGAAAATTCAAAAAAAAAAAAGGAACCTTTAAGAAAATGTAAGAGATTGATAAGTACAAGTTCAAATATTTAAATTATGTATTTAAGTACACAAACTTCAAATATTTGGGTGCTAACTACATCCTATTCCAAAAGTTTTTTGAGAATAATAATAATTTCAGATTTTTCAGAGTTATGTATCGGGATGTTATAAGAGAGAAGGAAAAAAAGGATTTTTGTAATTTACTCAAATTGTAAGAATTTTAGAGATTGTGTTTTAAGTTGTGCAATTACATAATTTTCCTCAAGTTGATTATATCGACACAAACACCAAAAAGTAAAAATAATAATATTAAAAAAGAACAATAACATAGTTGGTCTCACTCAATAAATATTTATTATCTGATAAAGTCATTTTTCTATTGATTTCAAAAAAAATTTCAACAAAGAAATGATTTTATGAATAGTACTAAGAACTATTAGATGGTTGAGACCATCTAAGAGATCTATTCAACATTTTTATTTTAAATGCTGCTTTCTTTTTCTTTTCAGATTTATAAATCTTATGTCTAAAAACGTCAACAAAAACAAAAAAAAAATCATTAGATCTTCTAAGGCCCTTATTCTTTTACAAGTAAATAAAAAACAAGAGTTTTCATATATAAATTAAATAAGAATAATTTTTTAAAATATAAAATAAATAGAAACAAAAATTCATGTGAAAATTAGTAGGATAATGAAAAAACAAACATACCTTGTTATCTCAAGTATTAACAGCAAAAGCTAAGCAATTTTTTTTTTTTACAAAATCACAAAATTATTATTGATATGATAGACTCAAAAGATAACATCTATATGTCCTTTTATATAATTGTAACATGTAGATTGTAGTAATTATAGATTATTAATTATTATGTCAATAGGTTATTTCAATTTAATGAAAATTCTAAATTTGTAGATAAATAGTTTTGACTTGACACACCAGAGAAATAATTTATAAAATAATATTTTTAATATATTACCATTTGAATATAATTAATTTAATATTTTGTAAGATATTATAAAATGACAACAATTAATGATAAAGACAAATTATAAATCAAATGAGGAATTACCACTTTATTTATAAAACTGGTGATGTAAGAGTGAATATTAATAACAAAAATTTTAATTGATTTCAAGATACTAGATCTCGTTTGACCATAAATTTTGAAACATAAAGTTTTTTTTTTTGGACGTGTTTAATTTGGGAGAATAAATTGTGTGTGAAAGTGAATATCTCCCAAAATCTATTTTAGACCTTTTTTTCGAACTTGAGTTTTTTTAAGACAAATTTTTAAAATCTTATCCAAACTATATGATCCAAAAAAAATTTAATGATATATTTTCATATTTTGATTAAAAATATATGGTCAAATAGATATTTAATGATATTGTTGTAAAATTATATCTGGTCAAATACTAGCTAAATATTAGAAAAATAAATTATATAAGAAAAAAGTCTTAATCCACTTTAAAATTGTAGATATAATGGGCTTTCTCTATAATAAAAAGTCATAGTTAATTTGAAATTTTTAGATATTATAAAAAATATTTTAGTTACAATCTTGTTTATTTTTTTTAAAAAAAAAACATAAGATAATCGATCAACATATTTTATGTTGGAAACCGCATTCGTTTTAATCTTAGGAGGGAATACATGTCTCTAGATTGGCGAAATCTTTCAAGGTTATGACCTAATTAGGTTTTAATCAATCCTTAATCAAATGTTACAATTAGGGAGGTTTACGATTTATTTAATAATTGATCAATTCGAAAACTTGAATCAATCTGAATATTATTTGGTTATTACATTTTTAAAAATCAATAATATTTGATTTTTTTTGTTTTGTCAATACTTTTTGAATAAATAATCTAATAAAACTAACTAATTCTATACGTATTTTTTTATAGTTATATATACATAATAGGAAGGGAAAAGGGTCTGAAAAATACTTCAACTTTGGCCGAAATTGTTGTTATGATATCAAACATTATGGACGACCTTTTACCCCTAAACTATTTAATAGTGTATTTTTACCACCACCCCCCCAACTATTTAATACACTTTTAAAGGTATATATATGCCCACGTGGAATCATTACTATTTATAATATGCAATATTTTTTATGTCCACGTGGGCACATATATACGTTTAAATTACACTATTAAATAGTGCAGGGGGTAAAAGGTCCTTTCCAAAGTTTAGTACTGTAACAGACATTTCGGTCAAAGTTCAGATATATTTCAGACCCTTTTCCCTACATAATATATTATTTTAACAATTACTTTTATGCGAAAAATGCAGCACTCTATTGAAAAAGACTAATGTATGATGTGTCACTTCTTCAATTTGCGATACTAAGTTCATATGCACGTCGAAACACTCGATACCCATCACGACTAAATTTAGATTCACGTCGAAACATTCCCAGACAAAGCCGACTCTATACCAAAGAGAAATCGAACCTGAGATATCTTTATTAACGATGAAGAAGTATTTACCACTGCACTATAACCCTTATTGATTAAAAACTTTGTATCATGTTGACATGAATAACACATAGGCGTGAATTTGTATTAGAAGGACAATTATGTCAGTTACCTAACAAATTTATTGTTTACATTTTTTAATTGGTATACATGATTACACACTATCATACACATATTATATATATTTTATACATGCGTAAACTATTTTTAGTTTAATCCTTGAGTGGAGAGTTATTTAGGTTTATCTGTTGAGAATTCTCAAAGTTGTTAATTATTAATGAAATTTCTTGCCGACTATCTGTAAAATACTTGTTTGTTCTAGTGTTTCCAAACACATCATAAGTTATGTCGATGATGACAAATAACCAATTATTTTCAATAGAAATATAAATTGCATACCTCTCTTTTCCTTTTTTGCCCCACATCGCCACACCAAGGAATAGGGGGACGAAAACGAAGGAGGGTGTGTTGGGGTTCATATCAACTTGTTTCGACTTAGACTAATAAAATAGATCTAATATTAAAATTTGAATTAATATAAAATAATGTATGTCTTTTAGTAACAAAAGACAAATAATTGAGTCCTTGAATTTATTAATTAATAATATAACATTCCATTCTTTTCCAAATTCATCCATAACTTCTTTTGTTAAAAACTTTAAATTTTCATATGCTTTTCCAACATTCATTTTCCTCTCTATAACTAGTTAATTTTATTTCTTTAATTGTTATACCAAATATGTTGTCCTCTTTTAGTTTTCAAAATTTCCTTTTTTAGAGTCAAACTATAAGAACTTTGACTATTATTTTACGATGTATTTTTTCATCACATTGATATGAAAAAAATTACAATTTATAGTAATTTTCGTATAGTTTTTGAATATCTAAATTTTTTGTTTGATATATCAAATTAATGTAATCTAATTTAACTTTGAAAATTAGTCAAATTGACTTTCGAAAAGCGCTACATGAAAATTAAAAGTGGTCAGAGGGAGTACTTGTCATTTTAAAAAATCAATACATGAATGACAATATTCTTCCTATTTTACCTTTGAAAGTAATTAGCGTTGAGAATATACATTTGATCAACATAGGAAAATTGTACTTAATTCATGTTCATTAGTCAAATTAATTAATCAAAATAAATTAATTCATGTTCATTTATTAAAATCTTGACTTTAAGAAAACACTAAATAAGAGTACAATGATAAAGTTACTAGTTTCTTAAGGAGATTGAAACCTAAAATGGTGACAACTACATAGAAACGGGAGAGTACCTTTTAAACCAAGTATATACATCCTTTCATATCTTTGTTACAAAAATATATATATTCACCCCCTTTTCTCAGTTTTCTTGATATTCCAAACTGATTAACAGTTTGATTTAATTTTGTGTGTATGTGTTTTTTGATGTCATTTTTGACAGGCAACATTGATTTTTATGTACGTTAAGGTTGTTTTTTATTTGTGCTAAGGTATGCTTTCTTCTTTTGTTATCCTTTTTGATGTTCAATTTTTTCCAGTTCTATAAGAAAATTAAATTAGATCTAAAAGCTTTAGTCTTTGAAATGTGTATTACTTTCTACATTTATGCCACCACGAAACAAAAATAAAAAAGAAAGAAAGAAGGGATTAGAGTTCTAATTTGTCATCACAAAAGAAAATCTATGATTTTTTACTAGATCTAAGTTATATACAATATCGAATTATAGATTCGGTTGCACTATAATTATAATTTAATTTTCTGTGGTTAGAAAGATAAGTACTATTTCGTGGTGGTTCGGCCGATTTTGTTGTATGAGATGGAGTGTTTAACTTCTATGTTTAGAAGATGTAATTAAGTTGTGGAATCGAGGATATTGAGATGGATGTGTTGGAATGCTAGAAGTGATAAGATTTGGAATGAGGATATTCGTGGGAGAGGCATCTGTGGTGGACAAGGACAAGGTGAGGAAAGTGAAATGGAGATAGTTTGGACATGTGAAGAAGAGATGCAGAAATGTCATAATGAAAAGTCGTGAGAGGCTGAATGTAGTGGGTAGGTGGAGAGGGAGAAGGAGAGGGAGAGGGAAAGGTAAGCCGAATAAGTATTGAGAAGAGTAAGTACATAGAACAATATTAAACAATTTCAACTTATCGAGGACATGACCTTATATAGGGGTGTGGAGGTCATGGATTAGGCTAGACCGTTAGTAGGTAATGGAGGCTTGTGATCTTGTTTTTAGACGTATTTAGGTTTGGAGATGTTTGTCGTAGTATTAATCTCATTTTTGTAGTTTCTTGCTTTGATATCTATCATTATCTACTATTGATTGTCTTTCAGTTCTTGTATCATTGCCTTGATTTTATTGTTTCTTTATTAGTCGTTGTGTTTACTTTGAAAACAACTTCTATCTCCCTGAGGTAGGGTACATGTCACAACCCGAGACCATACCCTAGAAGATAGGGTGTAATCTTGGATTGCGACCGGCGTCGTCGAACTCTCAGAGTTCTCAGACAAGCCTCATTCATATCATTCATCGCATATACACAATGAAAAGTAGTGCGGAATTAAAACTTCTCACTAAAACATAAAATAGTCTCTAAAACTCTTTCATATAGAAATACTAAGTCTCAATCTCATCAACTTACGACACAAGAGTACTTTAATACGAAAAATAGAAATAACATAGTCTTGTACAATATTTCATAAAAGAAACATAAAACGACATATATGCCCTCGAAACAGTGAGGACATACTTGAAATCTTCCACTCGGACGATTCTTCTAATGCCCAAGCCTTCTTCTCCAAGCTCCCTTACCTACCAAGGACTATAGATAGAAAATAAAGCATGGAATTAGTACAACCACATGTACTAAGTATGGCTATATGCATAAAAATCATGAAAACGGACTTTATTGGAAATATGCGTCTTTTCATTTAGAAATCATAGTTTAAACATAAGAACATCAGTTATCAATTAAGAAACACATAAGATAACATTAAACCAAAAATAACATTTAAAGGAACCCACTTTACAGTGAGCTCACTTCACTGTACAGTGAAGTCCAAACCTTCACCCTAAGTCTTCCTAGCATGTAATTCCCTCACTTAAAGTCATCCTAAGATTCACTTAAGTCACACAAAGAGAGACCGCCCATACACCCTCTCTAGATGTGACTAAATGACCCTTAAGATTACCTACGATGAGTCACATACACACTTAGAAAACAACCTTAACCATCTATGTAAGATTCCTCTACCAAAGGTGATTCTAAGTCTCACTTGAGTAAGTGTGGAGCGACCGCCCATACAATCCCTTTCACACACACACAAGAGATCCTATAGACTACCTTAAATAGAATCATTCTCACTAAACACACCAACACTTAGATTAGAAGTCATTCTCCTTCCAAACCCTATCAAAAGACCTACTTAAGTAAATCAAGAAGATATTTCCATAGTGCAATGACCTCTCCAAGATTACCTAAATAGTCCTTAAGACTTCCTAAGGTTTAGATCATGTCAACAACATTAACCAACTTCCCTAACTAGAGTCATCCTCAAGACTTCCAAAGATAAGACATGAAGAGACCATCCTTTCATGTCCTCCTCACACTTAAGCTAAGGAATGCTTAAGTCACTTTAGATTAGGTACTCAATCATTTACATACTTACTACATAGGTCATTAGATCATTAGGACTCATACATCATATAAGACACTCACATAAATCA
Source organism: Solanum sitiens (assembly GCA_016801875.1). Taxonomy (NCBI): domain Eukaryota; kingdom Viridiplantae; phylum Streptophyta; class Magnoliopsida; order Solanales; family Solanaceae; genus Solanum; species Solanum sitiens. Next base: position 511,784 of record JABWTJ010000743.1, read on the forward strand.
TCACATAAGACACTCACACAATGGATCACATAATGGTCTTTGGACAAGACCTAGGAACTCCACATAACACCTTCAAAGTCTATTGTGCAATGTCTAGATAGCGTCCCATACAACCACCTAAACCTCATAAACTTATCTAATGCTAAAAGGTATTTCCACATGATGAGAATAGGCAATAACCGACATAGACCATGATAGCAAAACATGGAATACGAAGTTCTATCCTACTTCGATGAGGTTGTTCTACTTGCCAATGGTAGAACTTGGACACATCCGATGTAGGCACATGGTTAAGGAATATGAAGGGTTTCTTTGCAATCTAGTCTCGTGCTTCACTAGAATTACTTCCCTTACCATACTCACTCGGTGCTAGCCTTTGTTCTCATAGATTAGTTCACATTAAGGTTCACATAAATAAGTCCTTATCTAGTTCACGACCTCCTTTACATTCACCCTACAAAAGCAAGTTCCACTAGGGCATATCTCACTTTAGCGACAAGAAGCTCATCGTGACTTTCCTAACGTATGATATGATGCCGTTCCAGCCAACCATCCCTAAGTCCATCACTCATAACATGAAGGATACCATTACGGCTAACTACTTCACAATTCATCACCTTGCCACTAAGTACAAGGTTCCACATAACATTGACCTTCTTATCATCAAGGTCTTACTTATATTATTCAAGACTCTTAACATACTAAGTCAAATCATCACATAATAACATTTATAAAAGCATCAAGCAAGGGACATAAGTCTACCTAAACAAGACACTACATATTTCACTTTAACATACAATATAAGTCATTCTAGAAGTACTTAGGAATAACATCTTATAACCTAACATAACTTCATATAAGAACACATATACTTTCACATATAGATAGACATTATCATACATCACATAATCATCATATACTTCAAGTAATGCCGACAAGGCCATGATCATCATATTGCATAGAGTAACGCCGACAAGGCCACATCAATTCACATAACACCGCCACCATAAGTGGACCATACAATTCACAATAGAATCAAAGTATAAATAATATCAAATTAAAGAAAACGGGGCAGCATACCTTCATCCCCATATCCACACCTCAATTCAATGCCAAATCAACCAATTTAACATCACAAGGCCCTTACCATGGCCATGAACAACAATTCAAAGTATAAACCATAAAACTCAATGAATCTACATCAATTCAATCTAGGTTTAACAATATACTATCAATTACATATCAATTGAACACAATTCTTATATCATTAGAAAGCCCATAAGAAACTACACAACAATTCATCAACATAAGCTTAGTATCAAGTAACCCAATAAGTAGTCAAAACTAGGGTTCATCAATTCACATGGGTTCATAGGTAACTTATGTTGAAATCATCAATACAATATTAATTAGATCATAATTCAATGTTTAGAAATCATTTATGCAAGAACCCATGGTAGAAATCCCGAAATAGGACAAATCTCTTTAGAAAGCTTTGAAAACATCTTTCAAAGTTGGGCTCCTTGATGAAACGAGTTTCAAGGATCAAAAGCCATACCTCAAGGATGATAATACTTCACTTTGATGAAGAATTTCCACTCAAAAATGCCACACCAAGCTGTTCTTCAATTTTGACTCCAATGGAGTCTTTGGGGGTTTCTAAGGGACTTTGGGGTTTTGTTTTGGGATAATGAATTTCCCTAAGTGTTAAACACTTAAATACTCCTTTAAAATACCCAAATATCCCTTAACAAACCGTCCACACTCTTATTTAGTCATGGGGTGAATTTACAAGTTCACCCCTAACTTGGCAGAAAAATCTGCGCAGGAGAATTGCTTGTGACGACCTGCCTGTGACGGACCGTCACCGGTGAAACGGTCCGTCATGGACCTCCATCTCCAGCTCCTATGGCTTGACAAGGGTCCCCCCTACACCCTTGGACAAGGCCATAATGACGGAACCCTTGTGACGGGGCGTCACAGGCATGACAGGCCGTCGCCAGCTCCGTCGCAAAGGCTGTCTGGGACAGTCTGCCAACAGATTTTGGGTCCTTTCCTCAAGGACCCTTTGATGGTCCTTGGGGATAATTTCCATGCCTTTTCCAACCTAAACATGACCATATATGAGTTTAACACCTCTCACATGAATTTCAACCAAAACGAACACATAAAACTCGACGAAACTCGCCTAGACGTACAAGGTCGACTCAAGGCACATCTTTCGAATCCCTTGGACGTTCTTGGTCGTTTGAACTCCAAACTTCACGAAACTTTAACCACTGCATATACATGCTATAATAACTCTATTAAGAACCTTAAAACACCATGAAACACACATAAAGACATAGAACCACATAAGAGACATTTAGGAGACTTAGTCGTCAAACGTCTTAGTCATCCCTTGACGTTTGACTTCCAACACCCCTAATACTTTAGCTACTGCCTATATACCAAATATTAAACACATTTAGGACCTTAGAACACTAAGACCAACATGTTAGACTCTAGAACACCTAAGCTATTTTCAAGGTCTCACAATCTCCCCTACTTGGACAACATTCGTCCTCGAATGACACTTGCCACTCTCCGAACACTTCCAAGATTAGAGATTCAACTAGGAGCACATAACCAAACCATACAACACATATTTAAGAAGAAATCATCAATTTCACATAATCAAGAGATTCACAACACAACAAGAAATTAGAAAATAATTCTATAACTCGTTATGCTACAAAGCTCACATGCTTCAATCCAAATGGCAAAAACTCATTTTATACTCAACATCATACTCATATATATCAGTTATAACCACATAACAAGAATTTTAGACCAAAGAATCAATTAGTCATTTTCTCAAAAATTTAACAGTGAGCAGTGTATCGAGCTCAGTGAATTTTTCCAAATTTTCCAAAAATGCAATCTTTAGGCAATTCTTTATATAAACATGCTAATATGTAAGATAACCTCATTTAAACACATCATACAACATGCTCAAAGCTTCATAAATTACACAATGCAAGAAGTAAATGAAATTTAATTTCAACAAAACTCCTAAACATCATGCACATGCAACAATTCAAGAACTTCTATCCCATCTACAAACCATACTCCCCCACTTAGAAGGAACTCATACTATCAAAAGAGAAACAAGAACTTACCAACATCATCCTCACCATCATCCGACTTCTCAATTCTAGTTCGGAGTGCATATAAACGCCTCTTAGTTGGAGCATCATCCTTTGGAACACTAGGCTCAACTCTCTTGCCCTCCTTCCTAGAAGCAATCATAGGACAATCTCTAGCCTTATGTCCTCCCTTACCACAACAAAAGCAATTTCCGGTACCCAATAAGCACTTACCATAGTGCCCTTTGCCACAATTGGCACAAGTAGGCTTGCTATCCTTAGAACCACCTCCTTTCTCAAACTTCTTGTGAGGAACACTAGGTACATCTTGAGTTTGAACCCTCTTTTTGAACCTAGGTTGCACTTGGTCACTAGCAACACCCCTCTTCAAGCTACTTGACTTCCTCCCAAGATTAGATTCTTCACATGATTGTGCATACATCAAGTGTCTAGATAAGGCCACATTATCATGTAGTATAGTCGCAAAGCATTCTTCCCTCACTAAGTCTCTCAACCTAGATATCATAGTGCTCTCCATAACCCTAGGCGCCATACTCAAATTGATTTGAGTAGTTACGGCTTGAGCCAAAGCCATCAAAGCCTCTCCAATCACCCTATTAGACAACTACGGTACCTCATTACCTCCATCCACATTAGGAACATGATCACCTTGGGGAGGCACTTCATCACCTTGCCCATCTTGGACACCTTGCTCACCTTGAGCATCTTGCTCAACTTGCTCAACTTGGGGAAGAACTTCCTCATTCATCCTCTCCTCTTCCAATCTTCTAGCGGCCATCCTTCTAGTATTCACAAGGAAACTCATAAGAAGGATAATCATAACATTTACTCTACCGCACGATATAGGAATAGAAAAGAAGGGAAACTCTATCGTCCTATAGCTTCTCGCCCATAGATGTGTCGCGACTCACACCGATGGTCAAGACTCTACTAGACGTGACTTGATGAGACTTTTTGATACCTAATACCACTTTCACCAACCTATGCTCTGATACCAACTTTGTCACAGCCCGAGACCATACCCTAGAAGATAGGGTGCAATCTTGGATTGCGACCGGCGTCGTCGAACTCTCAGAGTTCTCAGACAAGCCTCATTCATATCATTCATCGCATATACATAATGAAAAGTAGTGCGGAATTAAAACTTTTCACTAAAACATAAAATAGTCTCTAAAACTCTTTCATATAGAAATACTAAGTCTCAATCTCATCAACTTACGACACAAGAGTACTTTAATACGAAAAATAGAAATAACATAGTCTTGTACAATATTTCATAAAAGAAACATAAAACGACATATATGCCCTCGAAACAATGAGGACATACTTGAAATCTTCCACTCGGACGATTCTTCTAATGCCCAAGTCTTCTTCTCCAAGCTCCCTTACCTACCAAGGACTATAGATAGAAAATAAAGCATGGAATTAGTACAACCACATGTACTAAGTATGGCTATATGCATAAAAATCATGAAAACGGACTTTATTGGAAATATGCATCTTTTCATTTAGAAATCATAGTTTAAACATAAGAACATCATTTATCAATTAAGAAACACATAAGATAACATTAAACCAAAAATAACATTTAAAGGAACCCACTTTACAGTGAGCTCCCTTCACTGTTACAGTGAAGTCCAAACCTTCACCCTAAGTCTTCCTAGCATGTAATTCCCTCACTTAAAGTCATCCTAAGATTCACTTAAGTCACACAAAGAGAGACCGCCCATACACCCTCTCTAGATGTGCCTAAACGACCCTTAAGATTACCTACGATGATTCACATACACACTTAGAAAACAACCTTAACCATCTATGTAAGATTCCTCTACCAAAGGTGATTCTAAGTCTCACTTGAGTAAGTGTGGAGCGACCGCCCATACAATCCCTTTCACACACACATAAGAGATCCTATAGACTACCTTAAATAGAATCATTCTCACTAAACACACCAACACTTAGATTAGAAGGCATTCTCCTTCCAAACCCTATCAAAAGACCTACTTAAGTAAATCAAGAAGATATTTCCATAGTGCAATGACCTCTCCAAGATTACCTAAATAGTCCTTAAGACTTCCTAAGGTTTAGATCATGTCAACAACATTAACCAACTTCCCTAACTAGAGTCATCCTCAAGACTTCTAAAGATAAGACATGAAGAGACCATCCTTTCATGTCCTCCTCACACTTAAGCTAAGGAATGCTTAAGTCACTTTAGATTAGGTACTCAATCATTTACATAGTTACTACATAGGTCATTAGATCATTAGGACTCATACATCATATAAGACACTCACATAAATCATCACATAAGAAACTCACATAATGGATCACATAATGGTCTTTGGACAAGACCTAGGAACTCCACATAACACCTTCAAAGTCTATTGTGCAATGTCTAGATAGCGTCCCATACCACCACCTAAACCTCATAAACTTATCTAATGCTAAAAGGTATTCCACATGATGAGAATAGGCAATAACCGACATAGACCATGATAGCAAAACATGGAATCCGAAGTTCTATCCTACTTCGATGAGGTTGTTCTACTTGCCAATGGTAGAACTTGGACACATCCGATGTAGACACATGGTTAAGGAATATGAAGGGTTTCTTTGCAATCTAGTCTCGTGCTTCACTAGAATTACTTCCCTTACCATACTCACTCGGTGCTAGCCTTTGTTCTCATTGATTAGTTCACATTAAGGTTCACATAAATAGGTCCTTATCTAGTTCACGACCTCCTTTACATTCACCCTACCAAAGCAAGTTCCACTAGGGTATATCTCACTTTAGCGACAAGAAGCTCATCGCGACTTTCCTAAGGTATGATATGATGCCGTTCCATCCAACCATCCCTAAGTCCATCACTCATAACATGAAGGATACCATTACGGCTAACTACTTCACAATTCATCACCTTGCCACTAAGTACAAGGTTCCACATAACATTGACCTTCTTATCATCAAGGTCTTACTTATATTATTCAAGACTCTTAACATACTAAGTCAAATCATCACATAATAACATTCATAAAAGCATCAAGCAAGGGACATAAGTCTACCTAAACAAGACACTACATATTTCACTTTAACATACAATATAAGTCATTCTAGAAGTACTTAGGAATAACATCTTATAACCTAACATAACTTCATATAAGAACACATATACTTTCACATATAGATAGACATTATCATACATCACATAATCATCATATACTTCAAGTAATGCCGACAAGGCCATGATCATCATATTGCATAAAGTAACGCCGACAAGGCCACATCAATTGCAAACACATAACACCGCCACCATAAGTGGACCATACCAATCACAATAGAATCAAAGTATAATTAATATCAAATTAAAGAAAACGGGGCAGCATACCTTCATCCCCATATCCACACCTCAATTCAATGCCAAATCAACCAATTTAACATCACAAGGCCCTTACCATGGCCATGAACAACAATTCAAAGTATAAACCATAAAACTCAATGAATCTACATCAATTCAATCTAGGTTTAACAATATAATATCAATTACATATCAATTGAACACAATTCTTATATCATTAGAAAGCCCATAAGAAACTACACAACAATTCATCAACATAAGCTTAATATCAAGTAACCCAATAAGTAGTCAAAACTAGGGTTCATCAATTCACATGGGTTCATAGGTAACTTATGTTGAAATCATCAATACAATATTAATTAGATCATAATTCAATGTTTAGAAATCATTTATGCAAGAACCCATGGTAGAAATCCCGAAATAGGACAAATCTCTTTAGAAAGCTTTGAAAACATCTTTCAAAGTTGGGCTCCTTGATGAAACGAGTTTCAAGGATCAAAAGCCATACCTCAAGGATGATAATACTTCACTTTGATGAAGAATTTCCACTCAAAAATGCCACACCAAGCTGTTCTTCAATTTTGACTCCAATGGAGTCTTTGGGGGTTTCTAAGGGACTTTGGGGTTTTGTTTTGGGATAATGAATTTCCCTAAGTGTTAAACACTTAAATACTCCTTTAAAATACCCAAATATCCCTTAACAAACCGTCCACACTCTTATTTAGTCATGGGGTGAATTTACAAGTTCACCCCTAACTTGGCAGAAAAATCTGCGCAGGAGAATTGCTTGTGACGACCTGCCTGTGACGGACCGTCACCGGTGAAACGGTCCGTCATGGACCTCCATCTCCAGCTCCTATGGCTTGACAAGGGTCCCCCCTACACCCTTGGACAAGGCCATAATGACGGAACCCTTGTGACGGGGCGTCACAGGCATGACAGGCCGTCGCCAGCTCCGTCGCAAAGGCTGTCTGGGACAGTCTGCCAACAGATTTTGGGTCCTTTCCTCAAGGACCCTTTGATGGTCCTTGGGGATAATTTCCATGCCTTTTCCAACCTAAACATGACCATATATGAGTTTAACACCTCTCACATGAATTTCAACCAAAACGAACACATAAAACTCGACGAAACTCGCCTAGACGTACAAGGTCGACTCAAGGCACATCTTTCGAATCCCTTGGACGTTCTTGGTCGTTTGAACTCCAAACTTCACGAAACTTTAACCACTGCATATACATGCTATAATAACTCTATTAAGAACCTTAAAACACCATGAAACACACATAAAGACATAGAACCACATAAGAGACATTTAGGAGACTTAGTCGTCAAACGTCTTAGTCATCCCTTGACGTTTGACTTCCAACACCCCTAATACTTTAGCTACTGCCTATATACCAAATATTAAACACATTTAGGACCTTAGAACACTAAGACCAACATGTTAGACTCTAGAACACCTAAGCTATTTTCAAGGTCTCACAATCTCCCCTACTTGGACAACATTCGTCCTCGAATGACACTTGCCACTCTCCGAACACTTCCAAGATTAGAGATTCAACTAGGAGCACATAACCAAACCATACAACACATATTTAAGAAGAAATCATCAATTTCACATAATCAAGAGATTCACAACACAACAAGAAATTAGAAAATAATTCTATAACTCGTTATGCTACAAAGCTCACATGCTTCAATCCAAATGGCAAAAACTCATTTTATACTCAACATCATACTCATATATATCAGTTATAACCACATAACAAGAATTTTAGACCAAAGAATCAATTAGTCATTTTCTCAAAAATTTAACAGTGAGCAGTGTATCGAGCTCAGTGAATTTTTCCAAATTTTCCAAAAATGCAATCTTTAGGCAATTCTTTATATAAACATGCTAATATGTAAGATAACCTCATTTAAACACATCATACAACATGCTCAAAGCTTCATAAATTACACAATGCAAGAAGTAAATGAAATTTAATTTCAACAAAACTCCTAAACATCATGCACATGCAACAATTCAAGAACTTCTATCCCATCTACAAACCATACTCCCCCACTTAGAAGGAACTCATACTATCAAAAGAGAAACAAGAACTTACCAACATCATCCTCACCATCATCCGACTTCTCAATTCTAGTTCGGAGTGCATATAAACGCCTCTTAGTTGGAGCATCATCCTTTGGAACACTAGGCTCAACTCTCTTGCCCTCCTTCCTAGAAGCAATCATAGGACAATCTCTAGCCTTATGTCCTCCCTTACCACAACAAAAGCAATTTCCGGTACCCAATAAGCACTTACCATAGTGCCCTTTGCCACAATTGGCACAAGTAGGCTTGCTATCCTTAGAACCACCTCCTTTCTCAAACTTCTTGTGAGGAACACTAGGTACATCTTGAGTTTGAACCCTCTTTTTGAACCTAGGTTGCACTTGGTCACTAGCAACACCCCTCTTCAAGCTACTTGACTTCCTCCCAAGATTAGATTCTTCACATGATTGTGCATACATCAAGTGTCTAGATAAGGCCACATTATCATGTAGTATAGTCGCAAAGCATTCTTCCCTCACTAAGTCTCTCAACCTAGATATCATAGTGCTCTCCATAACCCTAGGCGCCATACTCAAATTGATTTGAGTAGTTACGGCTTGAGCCAAAGCCATCAAAGCCTCTCCAATCACCCTATTAGACAACTACGGTACCTCATTACCTCCATCCACATTAGGAACATGATCACCTTGGGGAGGCACTTCATCACCTTGCCCATCTTGGACACCTTGCTCACCTTGAGCATCTTGCTCAACTTGCTCAACTTGGGGAAGAACTTCCTCATTCATCCTCTCCTCTTCCAATCTTCTAGCGGCCATCCTTCTAGTATTCACAAGGAAACTCATAAGAAGGATAATCATAACATTTACTCTACCGCACGATATAGGAATAGAAAAGAAGGGAAACTCTATCGTCCTATAGCTTCTCGCCCATAGATGTGTCGCGACTCACACCGATGGTCAAGACTCTACTAGACGTGACTTGATGAGACTTTTTGATACCTAATACCACTTTCACCAACCTATGCTCTGATACCAACTTTGTCACAGCCCGAGACCATACCCTAGAAGATAGGGTGCAATCTTGGATTGCGACCGGCGTCGTCGAACTCTCAGAGTTCTCAGACAAGCCTCATTCATATCATTCATCGCATATACATAATGAAAAGTAGTGCGGAATTAAAACTTTTCACTAAAACATAAAATAGTCTCTAAAACTCTTTCATATAGAAATACTAAGTCTCAATCTCATCAACTTACGACACAAGAGTACTTTAATACGAAAAATAGAAATAACATAGTCTTGTACAATATTTCATAAAAGAAACATAAAACGACATATATGCCCTCGAAACAATGAGGACATACTTGAAATCTTCCACTCGGACGATTCTTCTAATGCCCAAGTCTTCTTCTCCAAGCTCCCTTACCTACCAAGGACTATAGATAGAAAATAAAGCATGGAATTAGTACAACCACATGTACTAAGTATGGCTATATGCATAAAAAATGGACTTTATTGGAAATATGCATCTTTTCATTTAGAAATCATAGTTTAAACATAAGAACATCATTTATCAATTAAGAAACACATAAGATAACATTAAACCAAAAATAACATTTAAAGGAACCCACTTTACAGTGAGCTCCCTTCACTGTTACAGTGAAGTCCAAACCTTCACCCTAAGTCTTCCTAGCATGTAATTCCCTCACTTAAAGTCATCCTAAGATTCACTTAAGTCACACAAAGAGAGACCGCCCATACACCCTCTCTAGATGTGCCTAAACGACCCTTAAGATTACCTACGATGATTCACATACACACTTAGAAAACAACCTTAACCATCTATGTAAGATTCCTCTACCAAAGGTGATTCTAAGTCTCACTTGAGTAAGTGTGGAGCGACCGCCCATACAATCCCTTTCACACACACATAAGAGATCCTATAGACTACCTTAAATAGAATCATTCTCACTAAACACACCAACACTTAGATTAGAAGGCATTCTCCTTCCAAACCCTATCAAAAGACCTACTTAAGTAAATCAAGAAGATATTTCCATAGTGCAATGACCTCTCCAAGATTACCTAAATAGTCCTTAAGACTTCCTAAGGTTTAGATCATGTCAACAACATTAACCAACTTCCCTAACTAGAGTCATCCTCAAGACTTCTAAAGATAAGACATGAAGAGACCATCCTTTCATGTCCTCCTCACACTTAAGCTAAGGAATGCTTAAGTCACTTTAGATTAGGTACTCAATCATTTACATAGTTACTACATAGGTCATTAGATCATTAGGACTCATACATCATATAAGACACTCACATAAATCATCACATAAGAAACTCACATAATGGATCACATAATGGTCTTTGGACAAGACCTAGGAACTCCACATAACACCTTCAAAGTCTATTGTGCAATGTCTAGATAGCGTCCCATACCACCACCTAAACCTCATAAACTTATCTAATGCTAAAAGGTATTCCACATGATGAGAATAGGCAATAACCGACATAGACCATGATAGCAAAACATGGAATCCGAAGTTCTATCCTACTTCGATGAGGTTGTTCTACTTGCCAATGGTAGAACTTGGACACATCCGATGTAGACACATGGTTAAGGAATATGAAGGGTTTCTTTGCAATCTAGTCTCGTGCTTCACTAGAATTACTTCCCTTACCATACTCACTCGGTGCTAGCCTTTGTTCTCATTGATTAGTTCACATTAAGGTTCACATAAATAGGTCCTTATCTAGTTCACGACCTCCTTTACATTCACCCTACCAAAGCAAGTTCCACTAGGGTATATCTCACTTTAGCGACAAGAAGCTCATCGCGACTTTCCTAAGGTATGATATGATGCCGTTCCATCCAACCATCCCTAAGTCCATCACTCATAACATGAAGGATACCATTACGGCTAACTACTTCACAATTCATCACCTTGCCACTAAGTACAAGGTTCCACATAACATTGACCTTCTTATCATCAAGGTCTTACTTATATTATTCAAGACTCTTAACATACTAAGTCAAATCATCACATAATAACATTCATAAAAGCATCAAGCAAGGGACATAAGTCTACCTAAACAAGACACTACATATTTCACTTTAACATACAATATAAGTCATTCTAGAAGTACTTAGGAATAACATCTTATAACCTAACATAACTTCATATAAGAACACATATACTTTCACATATAGATAGACATTATCATACATCACATAATCATCATATACTTCAAGTAATGCCGACAAGGCCATGATCATCATATTGCATAGAGTAACGCCGACAAGGCCACATCAATTCACATAACACCGCCACCATAAGTGGACCATACCAATCACAATAGAATCAAAGTATAAATAATATCAAATTAAAGAAAACGGGGCAGCATACCTTCATACCCATATCCACACCTCAATTCAATGCCAAATCAACCAATTTAACATCACAAGGCCCTTACCATGGCCATGAACAACAATTCAAAGTATAAACCATAAAACTCAATGAATCTACATCAATTCAATCTAGGTTTAACAATATAATATCAATTACATATCAATTGAACACAATTCTTATATCATTAGAAAGCCCATAAGAAACTACACAACAATTCATCAACATAAGCTTAATATCAAGTAACCCAATAAGTAGTCAAAACTAGGGTTCATCAACACATGGGTTCATAGGTAATTTATGTTTAAATCATCAATACAATATCAATTAGATCATAATTCAATGTTTAGAAATCATTTATGCAAGAACCCATGGTAGAAATCCCGAAATAGGACAAATCTCTTTAGAAAGCTTTGAAAACATCTTTGAAAGTTGGGCTCCTTGATGAAACGAGTTTCAAGGATCAAAAGCCATACCTCAAGGATGATAATACTTCACTTTGATGAAGAATTTCCACTCAAAAATGCCACACCAAGCTGTTCTTCAATTTTGACTCCAATGGAGTCTTTGGGGGTTTCTAAGGGACTTTGGGGTTTTGTTTTGGGAGAATGAATTTCCCTAAGTGTTAAACACTTAAATACTCCTTTAAAATACCCAAATATACCTTAATAAACCTTCCACACTCTTATTTAGTCATGGGGTGAATTTACAAGTTCACCCCTAACTTGGCAGGAAAATTTGCGCAGGAGAATTGCTTGTGACGACCTGCCTGTGACGGACCGTCACGGGTGAAATGGTCCGTCATGGACCTCCATATCAAGCTCCTATGGCTTGAAAAGGGTCCCCATACACCCTTGGACAAGTCCCTCATGACGGAACCCTTGTGACGGGGCGTCACAGGCATGACAGGCCGTCGCCAGCTCCGTCGCAAAGGCTGTCTGGGACAGTCTGCCAACAGATTTTGGGTCCTTTCCTCAAGGACCCTTTGATGGTCCTTGGGGATAATTTCCATGACTTTTCCAACCTAAACATGACCATATATGAGTTTAACACCTCTCACATGAATTTCAACCAAAACGAACACATAAAACTCGACGAAACTCGCCTAGACGTACAAGGTCGACTCAAGGCACATCTTTCGAATCCCTTGGACGTTCTTGGTCGTTTGAACTCCAAACTTCACGAAACTTTAACCACTTCATATACATGCTATAATAACTCTATTAAGAACCTTAAAACACCATGAAACACACATAAACACATAGAACCACATAAGAGACATTTAGGAGACTTAGTCGTCAAACGTCTTAGTCATCCCTTGACGTTTGACTTCCAACACCCCTAATACTTTAGCTACTGCCTATATACCACATATTAAACATATTTAGGACTAGAACACTAAGACCAACATGTTAGACTCTAGAACACCTAAGCTATTTTCAAGGTCTCACAATCTCCCCTACTTGGACAACATTCGTCCTCGAATGACACTTGCCACTCTCCGAACACTTCCAAGATTAGAGATTCAACTAGCAGCACATAACCAAACCATACAACACATATTTAAGAAGAAATCATTAATTTCACATTCAATCCAAATGGCAAAAACTCATTTTATACTCAACATCATACTCATATATATTAGTTATAACCACATAACAAGAATTTTAGACCAAAGAATCAATTAGTCATTTTCTCAAAAATTTAACAGTGAGCAGTGTATCGAGCTTCAGTGAATTTTTCCAAATTTTCCAAAAATGTAATCTTTAGGCAATTCTTTATATAAACATGCTAATATGTAAGATAACATCATTTAAACACATCATACAACATGCTCAAAGCTTCATAAATTACACAATGCAAGAAGTAAATGAAATTCAATTTCAACAAAACTCCTAAACATCATGCACATGCAACAATTCAAGAACTTCTATCCCATCTACAAACCATACTCCCCCACTTAGAAGGAACTCATACTATCAAAAGAGAAACAAGAACTTACCAACATCATCCTCACCATCATGCAACTTCTCAATTCTAGTTCAGAGTGCATATAAACGCCTCTTAGTTGGAGCATCATCCTTTGGAACACTAGGCTCAACTCTCTTGCCCTCCTTCCTAGAAGCAATCATAGGACAATCTCTAGCCTTATGTCCTCCCTTACCACAACCAAAGCAATTTCCGGTACCCAATAAGCACTTACCATAGTGCCCTTTGCCACAATTGGCACAAGTAGGCTTGCTATCCTTAGAACCACCTCCTTTCTCAAACTTCTTGTGAGGAACACTAGGTACATCTTGAGTTTGAACCCTCTTTTTGAACCTAGGTTGCACTTGGTCACTAGCAACACCCCTCTTCAAGCTACTTGACTTCCTCCCAAGATTAGATTCTTCACATGATTGTGCATACATCAAGTGTCTAGATAAGGCCACATTATCATGTAGTATAGTCGCAAAGCATTCTTCCCTCACTAAGTCTCTCAACCTAGATATCATAGTGCTCTCCATAACCCTAGGCACCATACTCAAATTGATTTGAGTAGTTACGGCTTGATCCAAAGCCATCAAAGCCTCTCCAATCACCCTATTAGACAACTACGATACCTCATTACCTCCATCCACATTAGGAACATGATCACCTTGGGGAGGCACTTCATCACCTTGCCCATCTTGGACACCTTGCTCACCTTGAGCATCTTGCTCAACTTGGGGAAGAACTTCCTCATTCATCCTCTCCTCTTCCAATCTTCTACCGGCCATCCTTCTAGTATTCACAAGGAAACTCATAAGAAGGATAATCATAACATTTACTCTACCGCACGATATAGGAATAGAAAAGAAGGGAAACTCTATCGTCCTATAGCCTCTCGCCCATAGATGTGTCGCGACTCACACCGATGGTCAAGACTTTACTAGACGTGACTTGATGAGACTTTTTGATACCTAATACCACTTTCACCAACCTATGCTCTGATACCAACTTTGTCACAGCCCGAGACCATACCCTAGAAGATAGGGTGCAATCTTGGATTGCGACCGGCGTCGTCGAACTCTCAGAGTTCTCAGACAAGCCTCATTCATATCATTCATCGCATATACATAATGAAAAGTAGTGCGGAATTAAAACTTTTCACTAAAACATAAAATAGTCTCTAAAACTCTTTCATATAGAAATACTAAGTCTCAATCTCATCAACTTACGACACAAGAGTACTTTAATACGAAAAATAGAAATAACATAGTCTTGTACAATATTTCATAAAAGAAACATAAAACGACATATATGCCCTCGAAACAATGAGGACATACTTGAAATCTTCCACTTGGACGATTCTTCTAATGCCCAAGTCTTCTTCTCCAAGCTCCCTTACCTACCAAGGACTATAGATAGAAAATAAAGCATGGAATTAGTACAACCACATGTACTAAGTATGGCTATATGCATAAAAATAATGAAAACGGACTTTATTGGAAATATGCATCTTTTCATTTAGAAATCATAGTTTAAACATAAGAACATCATTTATCAATTAAGAAACACATAAGATAACATTAAACCAAAAATAACATTTAAAGGAACCCACTTTACAGTGAGCTCCCTTCACTGTTACAGTGAAGTCCAAACCTTCACCCTAAGTCTTCCTAGCATGTAATTCCCTCACTTAAAGTCATCCTAAGATTCACTTAAGTCACACAAAGAGAGACCGCCCATACACCCTCTCTAGATGTGCCTAAACGACCCTTAAGATTACCTACGATGAGTCACATACACACTTAGAAAACAACCTTAACCATCTATGTAAGATTCCTCTACCAAAGGTGATTCTAAGTCTCACTTGAGTAAGTGTGGAGCGACCGCCCATACAATCCCTTTCACACACACACAAGAGATCCTATAGACTACCTTAAATAGAATCATTCTCACTAAACACACCAACACTTAGATTAGAAGACATTCTCCTTCCAAACCCTATCAAAAGACCTACTTAAGTAAATCAAGAAGATATTTCCATAGTGCAATGACCTCTCCAAGATTACCTAAATAGACCTTAAGACTTCCTAAGGTTTAGATCATGTCAACAACATTAACCAACTTCCCTAATTAGAGTCATCCTCAAGACTTCTAAAGATAAGACATGAAGAGACCATCCTTTCATGTCCTCCTCACACTTAAGCTAAGGAATGCTTAAGTCACTTTAGATTAGGTACTCAATCATTTACATAGTTACTACATAGGTCATTAGATCATTAGGACTCATACATCATATAAGACACTCACATAAATCATCACATAAGACACTCACACAATGGATCACATAATGGTCTTTGGACAAGACCTAGGAACTCCACATAACACCTTCAAAGTCTATTGTGCAATGTCTAGATAGCGTCCCATACCACCACCTAAACCTCATAAACTTATCTAATGCTAAAAGGTATTCCACATGATGAGAATAGGCAATAACCGACATAGACCATGATAGCAAAACATGGAATCCGAAGTTCTATCCTACTTCGATGAGGTTGTTCTACTTGCCAATGGTAGAACTTGGACACATCCGATGTAGACACATGGTTAAGGAATATGAAGGGTTTCTTTGCAATCTAGTCTCGTGCTTCACTAGAATTACTTCCCTTACCATACTCACTCGGTGCTAGCCTTTGTTCTCATAGATTAGTTCACATTAAGGTTCACATAAATAGGTCCTTATCTAGTTCACGACCTCCTTTACATTCACCCTACCAAAGCAAGTTCCACTAGGGCATATCTCACTTTAGCGACAAGAAGCTCATCGCGACTTTCCTAATGTATGATATGATGCCGTTCTAGCCAACCATCCCTAAGTCCATCACTCATAACATGAAGGATACCATTACGGCTAACTACTTCACAATTCATCACCTTGCCACTAAGTACAAGGTTCCACATAACATTGACCTTCTTATCATCAAGGTCTTACTTATATTATTCAAGACTCTTAACATACTAAGTCAAATCATCACATAATAACATTCATAAAAGCATCAAGCAAGGGACATAAGTCTACCTAAACAAGACACTACATATTTCACTTTAACATACAATATAAGTCATTCTAGAAGTACTTAGGAATAACATCATATAACCTAACATAACTTCATATAAGAACACATATACTTTCACATATAGATAGACATTATCATAGATCACATAATCATCATATACTTCAAGTAATGCCGACAAGGCCATGATCATCATATTGCATAGAGTAACGCCGACAACGCCACATCAATTCACATAACACCGCCACCATAAGTGGACCATACCAATCACAATAGAATCAAAGTATAAATAATATCAAATTAAAGAAAACGGGGCAGCATACCTTCATACCCATATCCACACCTCAATTCAATGCCAAATCAACCAATTTAACATCACAAGGCCCTTACCATGGCCATGAACAACAATTCAAAGTATAAACCATAAAACTCAATGAATCTACATCAATTCAATCTAGGTTTAACAATATAATATCAATTACATATCAATTGAACACAATTTTTATATCATTAGAAAGCCTATAAGAAACTACACAACAATTCATCAACATAAGCTTAATATCAAGTAACCCAATAAGTAGTCAAAACTAGGGTTCATCAACACATGGGTTCATAGGTAATTTATGTTTAAATCATCAATACAATATCAATTAGATCATAATTCAATGTTTAGAAATCATTTATGCAAGAACCCATGGTAGAAATCCCGAAATAGGACAAATCTCTTTAGAAAGCTTTGAAAACATCTTTGAAAGTTGGGCTCCTTAATGAAACGAGTTTCAAGGATCAAAAGACATACCTCAAGGATGATAATACTTCACTTTGATTAAGAATTTCCACTCAAAAATGCCACACCAAGCTGTTCTTCAATTTTGACTCCAATGGAGTCTTTGGGGGTTTCTAAGGGACTTTGGGGTTTTGTTTTGGGAGAATGAATTTCTCTAAGTGTTAAACACTTAAATACTCCTTTAAAATACCCAAATATACCTTAATAAACCGTCCACACTCTTATTTAGTCATGGGGTGAATTTACAAGTTCACCCCTAACTTGGCAGAAAAATCTGTGCAGGAGAATTGCTTGTGACGACCTGCCTGTGACGGACCGTCACGGGTGAAACGGTCCGTCATGGAACTCCATATCCAGCTCCTATGGCTTGAAAAGGGTCCCCCCTACACCCTTGGACAAGGCCCTCATGACGGAACCCTTGTGACGGGGCGTCACAGGCATGACAGGCCGTCGCCAGCTCCGTCGCAAAGGCTGTCTGGGACAGTCTGCCAACAGATTTTGGGTCCTTTCCTCAAGGACCCTTTGATGGTCCTTGGGGATAATTTCCAGGACTTTTCCAACCTAAACATGACCATATATGAGTTTAACACCTCTCACATGAATTTCAACCAAAATGAACACATAAAACTCGACGAAACTCGCCTAGACGTACAAGGTCGACTCAAGGCACATCTTTCGAATGCCTTGGACGTTCTTGGTCGTTTGAACTCCAAACTTCACGAAACTTTAACCACTGCCTATACATGCTATAATAACTCTATTAAGAACCTTAAAACACCATGAAACACACATAAACACATAGAACCACATAAGAGACATTTAGGAGACTTAGTCGTCAAACGTCTTAGTCATCCCTTGACGTTTGACTTCCAACACCCCTAATACTTTAGCTACTGCCTATATACCACATATTAAACGCATTTAGGACCTTAGAACACTAAGACCAACATGTTAGACTCTAGAACACCTAAGCTATTTTCAAGGTCTCACAGTACAATCTTCGTAATTTCTACCCTCGGCAAACCCCCACATTATAAAATTTCATTGAATATGTTGTTTTTATATTTGGTTAGAACTTGTGTTATTGAATAGTTGAGTATCCATGAGGGTGTAATAGAATCTTTGAGAATCATTCACCTTTAAATTAGAGATTTCAAATTAGAATTCTAGAAGCATAGATTATTTTTATAAAAAAAATAACGCACAAATATCTATGTTATAAACTAGCCATGTATATAATTGTTAGCTTATATTTTTATTAATCAATATATTTATCATAATTTTATTTTTTTCGTAATAGCATAGCACTATGCATGATACTAAACAGTAGGAACCCGAACTCAGACTCGACATTAACTTGATTATATTTTGACAAAGCTCAATTGGGCTGGTTCAACTCGAACTCAGTTATATTTTCGACAATGCTTGATTAAGCTCTACTCAGGCTCAATTCGATATTGCAATAAGTTTGGTTGAGCCCAACTCAACAAGATGGTGTAACAAACTTAAATGAGTTCAGTTCGTTCATCTTGGCAACCAAACCTAAGGATTATGCGGTAAAGATCTCTATTACAAACACTATAACATAGTGGAATTCAGAAAACAAACAATAAATTAAGTACACTAACAAACTCAGTCTAGCCCCACTCAACTTGATGGTGTTACAAACTTAATTGAGTTCGGTTCTCTCAGCTCAGTGCCGAGACCTAGCTAGCTAAGGATATGCAGTCAAAAATCTTTCCGAGCTCAAATCTGAAACATCTCACTAAAAGTAGATTTCATCGAAATTGAAAAGGTGGGAAAATGGTAGAAGATAAAAGTAGAGGGACCACCAACCAAAACAAAACAAAAACCCTAACTATAAAGATTATAACAACGCGCACTTAGAAAAATAACAATAGATTAAGTACGATAACAAACTAGATTGAGCGCAATTTGACTCAGTAGTGTAACACGCTCAATTAAGTTCAATTCACTCAGCTCGACACCTAGATCTATCAAGATAAAAATATTTCCAAGCTCAAATCCAAAATATTTGACTAAAAATAGAAGATATCAAAATTGAAAAGGTGTCAAAGGTTATAAGATAAAAGTATAAGGACTACCACCCAAAATCCCAAATAAAACAAAACCTTAATAATTATAAAAAATGTGGTATTCGGAAAACAAACAATAAATTAAGTGGTTTTTGTTTGTAAGTGTAACAGACTTCTCGTAACATGAATTCAATTAGGCGAATTCAACAAAGACACAAAAAGTGAAACAAAAAAAATTGCAGAAAGAAAAAAAAAGTTTTTGTTTTTCTGCAGATTATTAAAAAAATGCTCTATATAGATGTTGGCTGAAGAATTTTGGAAAACATTGAAAAAAATCAAAACAATTTTTTCTCATAACTTTTTATTAATTTCATCGACGCATTTTTTTTTTTTAAAAAAAGAAACTCTCTTGAGTAAACCCTTCGCAATTTTATTTTGGTATAGTTTGTTGAGTAAATGTTGAGTTTATTATTGTTTTTGTTGATTCCGGTCGGGTTACGGGTAGTCTATGTGTATCAAGTTTAGATAGTTGTGTATGTAACATTTTATGCAACCAGTGTCGATTTATAGTCAGAACTCAATTTGTATGTAGGTTTTGATGTGGGGATGTGCGTAGAAGTTCTAAGGTTTTAATGATGTTTATTTTGCATTATTTTAAGATATTTCAATTTCAAACTACTAGACGTGTGCGCGCATGTGAATTAAAGGTGAAGTAGTGTTATATGACACCCATTGTACATATGTTTATTTTGTTTTGTTTATGTTGATATCGGATCGTATAGTCTACGTGCATCAATTTTAGATAGTTGTGTTATGTAACATTTTTTGCAAGCAGTATCGGCTTATTATAACAACTCTTAGTTTGTATGTAGGTTTCCTTGTGGGCCTGTACATAAAAGTTCTAAGGTGTGTGTGTGAGAATTATAAGCGAAGTGGTGTCATATGACACCACTCAAATTAACACCTATATTTATAGTTGATAAATTTTTCACACCTTGAATCTATATCCTAGATGTGCCTGGCACTCGAGAACCATTATTGGTCCGCAAGTAAACCTTTGGCTTGACTAACTACTTAGTAGAAGACTTAAGACTTAGTCATTTGAAGTTGACCTTAACTTGAAAGCTGCTCAGGGTCCTCTAAATGAAGGGCTGGACGGTCTGTACAAGCCCTTACAGGCTGTGTAGGGAAGTGTCCAGAAGACCCCTTGCCTGGTAGACTTGGAAGGCTGGATATTCTCCCCTAAACAAGTCGTACAGGACTTCACGGCCAGTTATGGGTCTGTCCAGGTGGGCTCCTCCCCTAGAGGCCCTTAAACAGTTGGGCTACACCCGTATACAGATCATGTATCCTTTTACGAGCCGTTTAGGCTTTAGTGAAGGGTCCATTGTTTGTTTAGGGCTGTAGACATGCCCATTAACCTTTTTCCAAGTCTGAGGTGTTATACAAACAGTCTAAATTTTAAGAGTAGAGTTGCGAGGTGTAATAAGATGATTAGGGTGTTAGCTTAGAAGTTTTTGGGATGTTACAAAAACGATGTTTTGGAAGTAATATTCTAGAACAACACCTTGAAGTAAATTCTACAATGCCTATAGACTTTGCACTATAGAGCGCTCATTCCAAAGTTCTTCATTCAATTATCGATAAGTATTAGATCTTGTAGATTCTTATTTGAAATATCTTAGATATTCATTGAGTTGGTTATGACTTCGTATCACTCCCCTTCAAAACCAACTTAATTTATTCTCTGCATCCAATTTGAGCGATCCTTCAGATTTTGGAATCATTTTGATGTCTAGGCATATAATGAACCTCTCTTATCAACAGATAAAGATGCAACAAACAGTCTTTTATCAAATTTGCTAAAGAGATAATATGTCATGAAAATATAAAACACACAAATAATAACTTCAAAGTGATGTACCATCTTTTTGAGTTTCACTAATAGTGAGATGAATCTCAGTCTTTGTTGTGGCAGCTTTTTTATATTGTGGCCAATGATTTTTATGCATCCTACCCAAAACCTTTTTGATATATGCATACTATGCAACATAATTCTACATATCTCAACCAACTGATCTATTTTTTTATTCCCGATATCTATCATCTATGTTACTATGATTTTTAAAAAATATTGTCATGATCGTGTCTTATCCGATAAAAATATACAACTTTTCGAGGATTTAACAGACACCCATCGCCATCAGAATTTTTGAAGTGTTTGAGCTACATAATCTTTCAACATTGGTTGCAAAACTAGAATGGTTATTAAGTTCATGATGGCAATATTAATGAACATGATTAATAATTTTTAGAACGATATTATCTAAGATTTTATCAATCATTTCTTCATTAATAACAAATGCATTCCTAGACATTTAAATGAACAACATATATATTAACAAAAAGTGATTAATTTTTGCGGATTCTCATAAGTGGCTTATTTTTGGGGTATTTGCTCACTTCATATCCATTGCAACATCGCCAATCAAATGTTGTCGAAGAGAACAACATATATTATGTATCTTGTATTCAAATTCGATCAAATCTATATGATGATCTTGTAATTGGTAATTCAGTTGTTGCATTGGCCAATCATTAGATTGAGGTACGACAAAATTTCTGGAGAGTTGGTTTGCCTAATGCTCAAAGAAGAGTTGATGAGGTGAGAAATAAAATACTCAAGAAACTGATTTGGAGAGTAAAAATAGAGTGAACTTATGAAATTCCAGCTATGTATAAATCTGCAGAGGGTCTAAATTTATACAAGGAAAAAACATAACCATTTCCTATCTACTATCCACTTACAAAGTGAATGTCAAAACTAAATAAGAGCATGATACACTAACTACCATAAAAGGGGCGCCTAACAGCCATCAATGAGGCCACTAACTTCAGAAAGTAGAGCAACTAAAGTTGACTAAGTCTAGCTAGAAAATAGGAAGCACTAAACTGAAATAAGTAAAAAAAAGTAAAAATAATAAGCTGGAAATAATGTCAATGGTCCAACACTTCTCCTTGGTATTTTTGTGGTAAACACCAGTTCTTTGCCACAAATCTTCAAACCATTCCTTTGGAAATTAGTTAGTGAAAATTTCAGCTATGTGGTTCTCAGATGAACAATGAACAAGTAACATTTCATTAGATTGTTGGACTTCTCTAATAAAATCAAACATGATCTTGATATTCTTAGTTCGACCATGAAACACTGAATTTTTTGAGATTGAAACTGCTGAACTGTTGTCACATATGATCTTGGTAGGTTCTATTTGTTCATGGACTAAGTCCTTCATCATCTTTCTTAGCCAGATAACTTGATTCACAATAGATGCAACATCTATGTACTCAACTTTTGCTGTTGATTGAGCTGTAATTTCATTTTTTCTAGAGCTCCAACTAAAACAACTTGTTTCCAAACCGAAAAAATATCCAAAGGTGCTTCTGGAATCATCAACTCCACCACCCCAATTAGTATCAGAGTACTCGATCAGGTTCATAGTTACTTCGACAGATGTTGGGAAAAAATTCCAAACTTGTTGGTTCCTTTAATATACCTTCACACTCCGTCGCTTTATTTTTTATTTTTTTAATTTCCATAACGCGACACAGTGCGTTGCTTTTTTGAAATTTGATTTTGAAAAGTCCCAGAAAAGCGACGGGCAAAAGGACCTAGTCCGTCACTTTCTAGGTTTTAATTTTTTTAAAATTAAGAAAAGTGACGGACTAAAGATGTTGTCCGTCGCTTTTCTGGGTTTTAAAAAAATTAAAACTAAGAAAAGCGATGGACTAAACCACGCTGTCCGACACTATTTCTGCAATATTTTTTACAGTAGAAACTGTTGTCCACCTGCAAATTCAGTTCAATCCAATTTAAAAATATTATTAAGCACAATTAAACATACAATTATATAAACAATCTACACAATAAAAAATAATGAAACCTAAAATAACATTTGAAAGTATCTAAATCAAAATTTAATGACTTATAAAGTTTTTCAAAACATGGTTCAAAATATGTTAAAATGTACAAAAAATTCATAAATGTCCAAGATGTAAACTAGCTAGGGAGTGTCTCCTACACAATCATCATCATCATCAGAACTGTCACTGGGAGCCTATGTAGCAAGACTACGAGAGAGGTTCATAACTTGTTCTTGATTTTCTGAACGGTCACAGTCATGCTTTGTTGTTCAGCTACATTCTTCTGCTCCGACTCTAGCAGTGCCTCTATAAGTTTAGATATTTGATCCGACATAGC
This sequence comes from Solanum sitiens, assembly GCA_016801875.1. Taxonomy (NCBI): domain Eukaryota; kingdom Viridiplantae; phylum Streptophyta; class Magnoliopsida; order Solanales; family Solanaceae; genus Solanum; species Solanum sitiens. Next base: position 535,890 of record JABWTJ010000743.1, read on the forward strand.
TGCAATCTGAACGCCGTCAAGGGACTCAGCTTGACTAGACGATCCAATTCCTTCTAAGCATGACTGGAGTCGTCTTACATTGTTCCGAGAGCCAGGACCATAGACTCTACCCTTATATGTCCCCCTTACCAATTTTTCTGTCCAAATTGTGGGTTGAAAGTTAAGGTGTCATTTGAACCGAACTATCTACATTCTCAGCGAAGTAATTCTGAAATAGATTATGTGTATTAAATATAAATATTGACATCAATATATATATATACATATACATACACACACACACACACACACACACACACACATATATATATATATATATATATATATATACATATATATATATATTCACAATTAATATATATTATTCATATTAAATAACTTTAAAAAGTTTGTTCGGCTCTTTCCTCCACCCAGACATCCGGATCTGACTCATTTTCTTTCTTCCTGAGATGAGTCTTCATGAAAATGTAACATCTCGTAACTTGAATTAAATAAGAATAAGCTAAGACACCAAGAATAATCATTTTTGGAAGTAAGTAAGGAAATCTGGAAAATTTCCAACTTTCAAAAGTGAGTTTTGGTCATTTCAAACGGCCATAACTTCTAGCTCAGGAGGATTTTGGAAGAGTTCTTTATATATTTGGCAAGCCATGTGATAATACTTCTAGCTGAGGAAAGTCCTATCCGGATTTCAGTAAGGGCAAAGTAGTCCTTTCACCCTATTGTTGCCTAATTTGTTTTATGGGTTATTTAGGGGTAAAGACCAAGTCCCCAATCAGTTTTACAAAAATTAAGAACACTTAGGGCTTGGGAGAAAAGAGAAAAGAAGAGGACGACAAAGAATTGTCCAAGAAATGCCAAGATCGTTGCGTGGATTTTGTCGGGGGTGATCCCAATCGAGGTATGTGAGGTCATTTGGTGTTGGGTCCTTTCACCCACACCCCAATTTGATTCAATACAGCAAATTAGAGTTTATTTGAATGAAAATCTTGAAGTTCTTGATGAAAAGTTGTGAAGTTCTTGTTGGTTGAATTGTAGCTGATCTCTAGTAGATTTGATTCATGTTTCCAGACTGTTTTTGGGTCTAATATATTGGGTAATGAAGTATTTAGATATTCTAAGTGTGTGGGGTGGGATCCATGGGAGTTTAGAGGAGTTAGAATTGAAAATTAGAAAAGAAAAGTCGGAAATCGCGTCTGACAAGCCCTGGGCCGCCGCACTTGCCATAGCCGCTTAGGACAAACTCTTTCCGTCAGGCCCTTACGCGCCATGCTAGCCAGACCTCCTGAGGACCGCCTCTATCCCTCAGGCTCTAGCGCTCCGATTCTCTTAGAGTGCCAAGACCCCCTAGAGACCCCGTTCTTTCCCTATCTTTTCGTACTAGTTCCTAAGTGATGTACCTATCATTCCTAGTTGATTCCAACACTCTGGAGTACATCCAAACATCATGAAATCATCCATAAACATGAGATCATAATCCTTGAATCCATAATCCAATTCAAGGGAACCTAAGATCAAAGTCAAAGAAGTTAATAATCAAGTTTAAAAGTCAAGAATCAAGTGAAAGTAAGTTCCTAAAGTTTTCAAAAAGTCTTAAACAATCATCTTAACTTTGTTTTATGGCTCAAATTACAAGTCGAGCAAAGAGTAAAGAGTTGAGTCAAATTCTCAAAATCTATAAGGGAACTAAGTATTCCCTAAGAGTTAAGTTTCAAGTTAAAGGAAAGAGCAAGAGTTAAGTTCAGTTCTCAAAGGCTATAAGGGAACTAAGTATTCCATATAGGTTTACAAATGTTTCACATTTAAGTTAAAAGGAAACTAAGAGTTCCAAAAGAGTTTTGAACTAAAAGGGGAACATTGATTCCAAAAAGGAGCTTTTTAAAAGCTTAAGGGTTCAGTAAATTATATCAACCTAAATGAAGGAAGTTTTATTAAAAGTATGAGCTAAAGTATATTTGGAAGTAGTATTGAGAACTCATGTGGGGATGAGAGTTAATATTAACTCAAGTTTCCATGTGAACCATGAAGCCATCATGGAAATTGACGGGTCATTCTTTTTAGATGATCACGTAAGGTAATATAGTGGATCCACTAAACTAAGTAAAGTCTTATACCGTGGCAAGGTATAGGACAATTCTGCCAGTGTCGGTAAGACGTTGTATCACCACTTAGGCTCATAAAGGTGGTTGTCGGTTAGAGAAACTCCCACAGAAATTATATTATTTTCATATATAATTAAAGTTGTGTTTATTATTGTTTTATCTTTAATGAACTAAGTGTTTACACTATTTTACTAACTATATATATATATTGCATATTTGTTTACTACTTTATATTGAGTTGTTATCTTGCGAGTCAAGATGAGCCAAGCAAAGTTAATCCGTAATCCATTTCAAGCTTTATCGATGTGTTTAGCATTCCAACTCGCATACTCGTACATTCAATGTACTGATGCCAGTTGGCCTGCATCATTTTATAATGTAGACGCAGGTAACCAGGATTAGCATGCAACGTTTTGTTGATCCAGCTTAGCTCAAGAGTCAGTAGTGAGTCTCCTTGAATTCCGGAGGACATCCTTTTCATTTGCTTTATTATTTTAGTTCATTAGAATTGTGTGGAGTATGTCCCAACATCCATCTCAGCCAGTTTAGAGGCTTCATAGACACTGTAATAGTTTAGTTTTGGAGTCTCCTTTATATTATACTTCGTATGTTTATGTATTGAGACTTCAGTGCCATTTTGACCAAGACAAGTTATTAAGTTATATTTTGTGAATGCCTTTAATTCTTTATCTGAGTTAAGCATAGTCTTCCGCTGAGTTAAGTAAGCCAGAACAAGGGTTCGCCAAGGCCAGCAATGGCATTGGGTGCTAGCCACGTCCAGGGTGTAGGCTCCGGGTGTGACAAATTTGGTATCAGAGCCTAAGGTTAAAGAGTCCTAGGGAGTCTATGAAGCAGTGTCTTTAGAGTCTTAGTCATCGGTGTGTATCGCTCCACATCTATGATTAGGAAACTACAATATTTAGGGAAAATCTCACTTCTTTCATTTCCTTTACGTGCATTATAGTTATCGCTTAAAGTATCTCTCTAATTTGTGCTTACACGTATTTTTCAGATTTATCATGCCTCCACGAGGAGCAGTCAGAGGTCGACCATCTTAAAGAAATTTTTATGAACAAGGGGTTCCTAATGCACCTGATGTGCAACCCGAAGGAGAGGTTACAAATGTCGAATTCTGGGAAGCTATTCGGATGTTAAGTCAGGTAGTAACCAATAGTGTCGGGCAACAGAGATAAGCTCGACAAGAAGGGGATGACACCTCGAGGGTTCATGAGTTTATGAGAATGAATCCTCCTAGCTTCACCGGATCAAGCACTATTAAGGATCTGGAAAACTTTGTGGAAGAGTTGAAGAAAGCATTTGAGGTAATACATGCAGTTGATGTTGATGAACAAAGGGTTCCTAATGCTGTGGATGTGTAAACCCAAAGAGAAGTTACAAATGCCAAATTCCGGGAAGCTATTCGGATGTTAAGTAAGGTAGTAACCAATCAATTCGCGCAACAGAGAAAAGCTCGACAAGAAGGGGCTTACATGTCGAGGGTTCGTGAGTTTCTGAGAATAAATCCTCCTAGCTTCACCGGATCAAGTACTACTGAGTATCCAGAAAACTTTATGGAAGAGTTGAAGGAAGTATATGAGGTAATTTATGTGGTTGATGTTAAGAGGGTTGAATTAGATGCATACCAACTGAAGAGTGTGGCTAGAAATTGGTCGACCAATGGAAGGAAGGCAGAGCTGAGGATGCACCACATCCAAGTTGGGCTTGCTTTAAAAAAACCTTCTTGGGGAGGTTCTTCCCCCAAGAACTAAAGGAAGCAAAGGTACGAGAGTTCCTCACCTTGAAACAAGACTCCATGAGTGTTCATGAGTACGGGTTGAAGTTCACCCAACTGTCTCGCTATGCTCCGGAGATGGTGAAGGATATGAGGAGCAGAATGAGCTTGTATGTTGCTGGTTTGGGTCGTGCTTCAAGTAAGGAAGGTAGGGCTGCCATGTTGATAGGTGAAATGGACATATCCAGGCTTATAGTTTATGTGCAATAAGTTAAAGATAAGAAGCTGAGGGACCGACAAGAATACACAAACAAGAAATCGAAGACTGGGAATGATCTTGGCCAACAAAAAGGTGGTTCAAGTCGACCACAATTTCAAAAACTAAAAGGGCATACACCATCATCTGCTAGTGCACTTGCGCTCAGAAACCGATGTAAATATAGTGGACAAAATTCATATAACTTTAAGGCTAGACCAGCCCAATCTCAAGGTAGTGTGGTACAAGGAGGTAGTGTGATTGCTGCGTGTGGTAAATGTGGTAGAACCCACCCTGGTAGATGTCGTGATGGCCATACAATTTGGTTAAGTGTGGTCAAGAGGGTCACTTCATGAGAGAGTGCCCTAAGAATAAGAAAGGTGGTGGAAATCCGAGCAATAGAGCTCAATCTTCAGCAGTTACTCCACCAGAGAGGGCTGCACCTAGAGGAGCCACTTCTGGTACAGGCGGAGGGGAAAACCATCTCTATGCAATCACTAGCCGCCAAGAGCAAGAGAACTCTCTAGATGTTGTTACAGGCATGATAAAAGTCTTTACTATCGATGTTTATGCTTTGTTAGAATGAGGAGCAAGTTTATCTTTTGTAACCCCTTCTGTAGCAAACCAGTTTGAGATCCTTCCTGAAATGCTTTGTGAACCCTTTTGTGTTTCTACACCTGTTGGGGAGTCTATTCTAGCAAAAAGAGTCTATCGTGATTGTCCTATTTCCATCAATCACAAGAACACCATGGCTGATCTGGTAGAATTGGACATGTTAGATTTTGATGTCATTCTAGGTATGGACTGGCTCCATGCCTATGATGCATCAATAGATTGCAGAAATCGACTTGTCAAGTTTCAAATTCCAAATGAGCCAGTCATAGAGTGGGCTAGTGGTTCAGAAATGCCTAAGGGTCATTTAATTTCGTACCTTAAGGCGAGGAAGTTAGTCTCAAAGGGTTGTATTCATCACTTAGTCCGAGTTAATATGATGTCATTCGTATTCCAAGTTCATTAGTAATCATTTACGGTGGGTGGATAAGCAAGACGGGATCCATGTGTACTCAAGTGTTGAGGTACCTTCCCTTCAGTCAGTTCAATAGTCAGTGAGTTTCCAGAAGTCTTTCCTGATGATCTACCCGGAGTTCCTCCGGAAAGAGACATAGACTTTGGCATAGACATCATCCCAGATACTCGTCGTATCTTTATTCCGCCATACAAAATGGCACCAGCTGAGTTAAAAGAGATAAAGGAACAATTGAAAGATTTGTTAGATAAAGGCTTCATTCAACCAAGTGTCTCACCTTAGGGCACTCCGGTCTTGTTTGTAAGGAGAAAGATGGGAACCTTAGGATGTATATATACTATCGCCAATTGAATAAGGTGACCATTAAGAATAAGTATCATTTTCCAAGGATAGACAATCTTTTCGATCAACTTTAAGGTGCTTCTTATTTTTCCAAGATTGACCTCAAATCAGACTATCATCAGTTGAAAGTAAGGGAATGTGATATTCCCAAGACAACTTTTAGAACAAGGTATGGGCATTATGAATTTCTAGTTATGTCCTTTGGTTTCACAAATGCACCTGCAGCGTTCATGTATCTTATGAACAAAGTCTTCAAACCTTATTTATATCTGTTTTTCATCGTCTTCATGATGACATACTGGTTTATTCAAGGAATGAAGAAGATCATGATAGTCACCTTAGGATTGTTCTTCAGACTTTGAGAGATAAAGAGCTATATGCCAAGTTTTCCAAGTGTGAGTTTTTGTTTAAGTCGGGGGCATTCTTAGACCATATTGTTTCTGGTGAAGGTATTAGAGTTGACACATAGAAGATTGAAGCGGTTCAAAGTTGGCCTAGACCCACATCTCCAACATATATAAGGAGTTTCTTGGGCTTGGCTTGCTAGTGTAGGAGATTTTGAAGGATTCTCATCTATCTCTTATCCTTTGACCAAGCTAACTCATAAGACGATCAAGTTTCAATGGTCTCAAGCTTGTGAGAAAAGCTTTTAGGAGTTGAAAAAAAGACTGACTACCGCTCTGGTTGTAACATTACCAGAGGGTACTCAAGGCTTTGTGGTGTATTGTGATGCATTAAGAGTTGACTTTGGCTGTGTGTTGATGGAGAATGGCTAGGTTATAGCTTATGCCTCTAGACAGTTGAAGGTTCATGAGATGAATTACCCAACTCATGACTTAGAATTGGTTGTAGTGGTGCTTACTTTGAATATATGGCGTCACTACTTGTATGGTGTTCATGTTGATATCTTCAATGATCACAAGATCCTTCAATATGTGTTCACTCAGAAAGAGCTCAACCTCAGACAAACAAGTTGGTTGGAATTACTCAAGAATTACGACATAAGTATTCTTTACCACCCAGGTAAGGCAAATGTGGTTTCTGATGCCTTAAGCAGGTTGTCCATGCGAAGTACTTCCTATGTTGAAGAATAGAAGATGGAGTTAGCTAAATATGTTCACAGACTTGCACGTTATGGACTCCAACTTATGGATTCCACAAAAGGACGCATAGTGGTGACCAATGGGGCTGAGTCGTCCTTAGTGTCAGAGGTGAAAGAGAAGCAAGACCAAGACCCTATTTTGCTTGATTTGAAGGCAAATGTCCATAACCAAAGAGTATTGGCTTTTGAACAAGGGGGTGATGGTGTGCTGAAGTACCAAGGCAGAGTATCTGTACCTAAGGTGGATGGACTCCAAGAGAAGATCTTGGAGGAGGCTCATATATCCAGATATTCCACTCATCCAGGTTCCACCAAGATGTACCAAGAGTTGAGATAGGTATATTGGCGGGAATGCATGAAGAAAGATATTGCTGAGTTTGTTGCCAAATGTTCAAATTGTCAGCAAGTGAAAGTGGAGCACCAAAGACCTGGAGGTTAGGCTCAGAATATAGAACTTCCGGAATGGAAGTGGGAGATGATTAATATGGACTTCATCATAGGCTTTCCAAGATCTCGAAGGCAGGATGATTCTATTTTGGTGGTTATTGACAGAATAACAAAGTCAGCCCATTTATTGCCGGTAAAGACTACTTATTTGGCCAAGGATTATGCTAAGTTGTACATTCAAGAAGTGGTAAGACTTCATGGAGTTCTAGTCTCCATTATTTCAGATAGAGGGGCTGAGTTTACTGCACAGTTCTGGAAATCTTTCAACAAAGGTCAGGGTTCAAAGGTGAACTTAAGTACTACTTTTCATCCTCAGACGGATGGTCAAGCAGAGCGTACTATCCAACCTTAGAAGATATGTTGAAAGCTTGTGTGGTCAACTTCAAAGGGAATTGGGATTATCACATACTTCTCATTGAGTTCGCTTACAACAACAATTACCATTCGAGCATCCAAATGGCTCCTCAAGAAGCTCTTTATGGGAGAAGATGCAGATCTCCTATTGGGTGGTCCGAAGTTGGTGAAGCAGAGTTGATAGGGACAGATCTAGTTCACCAAGATATGGAGAGGTGAAAGTAATTCAAGAAAGATTGAAGGCGGCACAAAGTCGCCAAAAGTCCTACATAGATATTAGGAGAAGGCCATTAGAGTTTGAAGTTGATGATTGGGTGTATTTTAAGGTTTCACCCATGAAGGGTTCTATAAGGTTTGGTAAGAAAGGGAAGCTTAGCCCCCGGTGTTGGACCTTATAGAATCTCCAAGAGAGTGGGCAATGTGGCTTATGAGATAGAGCTACTAGCTAGACCTAAAGGACTCAGAGAGTTTTCCTAACCATTGTTTTATATTTTATTTAATGTTTTGGGGACATAGCATCTTTTTAAGTATGGGGTGGAGGAATGAATTCCTAGTTTTTACTGTTTTATTGAGGATTTTTTTTTAGGATGGGTTCCTTGGCTTTTATTTTTGGTTTTTTTCCTGAGGATAGTCCCTTTTGAACCGAGTATCTTTTATTTATTTATTTTGGGAATAATTTATTTTTTAATTCTTATTTTTGGAGAAAAAAGAAAAGACCCTTTTGAGTTATATGATACTTACTATTTGGACCTAATTTTAAGTAGTACTTTCTTGTGAATGCTTGATTATTAGTGAAATTGCAAACCTTTTGACATCTAGGTTCATGGTTGTGACTTTGTATATAGCTTATTTTATTTTATAGTTTGTTAGGATCTTTTCTTTTTTAGAAGTGGAATTGATCCATATTGATTGATACTTGTGCCGTGTGTGGTGAGATTTTGTTTATTCCATGCTTTGCATCTTAGTCTAGAACTTGCCCTGCATGTTATTGAAGAGAAATAAAAAAAGTGTTGCCTTGTTTAGGAGATGATAATAGGCTTTCTTTGATTTGTCTTATTAATTTTAGCCTTTTCAGATATTTTATCACTAGTAAGCCCTTTTGAGCTTGTAGCCTTTTGTTGGTAGTCATATTTTGCCCTTGACTATTTTGTTGAATCCCTAGTTGTTGCACCTTTCTTCCTTGAGCATCATAACATAGACTTATTTTAATTATCAACTCTGAGAAAAAGGAATGGATGAGTGAAAATATAATCAATGATAGCTACAAAGTGCTTAAATTCCCTCTTTGAAACAATGTGACATGAAAAAAAAAAGATTGGAATATGTTCTTTAAAAAAAAAACTGAAACATTCTTGAGATGATGAGAATTACTTGTGAAATAATTGTCGAAGGGAGGGCTGAAAATAAAGAGAATAAAATATGAGTGATGAAGTCTAAAATTTCAAAGTACTTAAGGAAGTGAAAGTCACTATTATATAGTTTTCCTACCCATCCCCTAGCCTACATTACAACCCGTTAAAGTCCTATTTGATTATATTCAAGCATGCTTAATTAGTGGAGATGTACATAATGGGCAAGCATATCGTTCTTTGTGCATACATGTGAATTTTATTTGTGAGTGTGAGAGTTGTTCTTGATATGAAGTCCTTAATTTATATGCAATCTTTTGAATTGAGTGTGTGGACAATTTATTTTTGTAAGGGCACTTGTTTCATGATAGATAGGTGATGTTATTAACTTTCTTTGATGAGAGTAGGTGAACAAGCTTAAATTTGATGAGTTCAAAATCCTTCCTTGGAGTTAGGAGGTTAGAGGTTTGTTCTTTATTTGAATGTCTTGCATAATGATTCAGAAGTCTACTTGATATTTTGAAATTGACATATGGCCTAATACTTTGTATTAATCAAAGTGATGACAATGCTAGTATGATTTTAAAGATGAACTTTAATGTTTGCTTGAGGACGAGCAAAAGTTTTAAGTGTGGGGTGTTGATGTGAGGTCAAAATACATTATTTGTTTATCATTATTTACCTCATATTTATTATTTATATTTGTCTGTTTTGAGCATAAATTTTATGAATTGTGCTAAGTTGCCTATTTTATTTGTAGGTTTAATTTGGTGGAAAAATGAAGAAGTTTGGAGCTAAAACGAATTAAAGATGGAAGGTTAAAGAAGGAAATCAAGCAGGCAACTCAATGGATTAAAGTGAATAAAATAAAATATTTATATGTATATATATATATATGGAAAGCGGCTGCACTAAATTGATGGAAAGAGTTTTCTTTGCCACGTGTCAGCATCTTAAAGGTCACTTAATTTGGATGTGGCGGCATCATTCAAGACGCAGAATTAATTTACAGAAATCAATTCCTTCCGGGTTTTGATTTTCTAATATTTCTTGAACTCAATTATTTTCTTTAGTGTTTTTATATCTATAAATAGGGCATGAAAAATTATATTTGGAGGAGGCCAAGAACCAAGATACAAGACATAATACAATTTTTCTTCTAGCTTTGGAGCTTTTAAGAGCTGCCATGGAGGCCGGAGAATTGTGGTTTATTCTTTCTTCTCCTTTATTATTTATTTGTATTCGTGATTAATAAAAAGATAGTTTAGCTATTGTTCTTAACTTTTTATGATTAACACAAACATATTTATTTTAATAAATTTTGAATGTGTTTTTGAGATAATGAGTACCTAAGCTCAAAAACTAGGTTTGTGGGAACCAAGAGCGATTAACAAAATATGAATGGTGATTAAGCAATTCTCAAATAGGTTATTGCATGTATTGATAATTCTTTCGCTTAAAAGTCTTTTTAACGAGTGCACGCGTTAGAACTCGCCTTGTTGCTACTTGCCGGACCAAGGAGGTAGTTAATAAGAAAAGAATTATCAACATAGATTTAGTGGGATACTATCTAATAGGCTAGTGTCGATTGGTGTGAAGTAATAACTAAGTCATGCATCAATTATAATGCTTAATATCAAGTAAAGGTAAGGGCTAGTAAATTATACACACGTAGCCGGACCAAGGTACGGGGTGAAATTCTCAAGATGTCGGACCAAGGATTTAGAGATACCTAACTTATCACTTTGCATGCATAACACTATGGAAAAATTGCTATTACTAGGATTACCACGTTATGAGCTTATGGGGAACACATTCCTAGTTATTTTTATTGATTTGGATATAAATAAATACTTAGTTCAAAGCTATTTTTTTTATTTCAATTTAAAAAACCCCATTTATATATAACAACTATCAAGTTAAATATTTGCCATTGATAATATTCTTCCATATTCTCTGTGGGATCAACCCTGACTCATAGTTGGGTAATTATATTGCACACGATCGTTTATATTTCTTTTCAAGAAGTATATTTGAACTTTCTCAAGAATGGCACCACTGTCGGGGAATATGTCTTAGAAATTGTCTTTAGTATTATTTTAACTTGTAGTTTTTTTTTTGTTTCTTAGGATTAGGTTTTATTTTTTTTTATTATCTTCGAGTCATTTGAGCCTATAGAAGAGTGTATGGAGAAGGAATAATGTGTCTATATTCTTGAATATATTGTTCCAACATAAAAAAATTACATGCATCATTTAGGATCCAAGAATTGCAAAATGTGATATCTGTTGTTTGGACCTTTCTTTTTGTACCACCACCCCTTGAGCGTAATAGAAAAATTGATTCAAAATTGGGGGTGCTATTCATATCTTCAAAGTGGAAATAAAAATAGTAAAATTGATAGTGTCGTGCGCGACGTTCAATTAAGCGCTTATTGGGAGGCAACCCAATTAGTTGTGTAACTTTTATTTATTTTATTATTATTTTTTATTTTATTTTATTAGTATCATTTTTTTATCTTTTTTATGCACACTAGGGAGAGTCTGAGTACCCAACCACACACACAAAAAAAAAAGGAGCATGTTTGAGCTTAAGTGTGGGTGACGACCCTTGATATAAATTTAGAGAACTTGCTACTAGCTAGGCCTAAAGGCCTTAGAGAGTTTTCCTAACCCTTGTTTTATATTTTATTTAATGTTTTGGGGACATAGCATCTTTTTAAGTGTGGGGTGGAGGAATGAATTCCTAGTTTTTACTGTTTTATTGAGTTTTTTTTTTAGGATGGGTTCCTTGGCTTTTAGTTTTGGTTCTTTTCCTGAGGATAGTCCCTTTTGAACCGAGTATCTTTTATTTATTTATTTTGGGAATAATTTATTTTTTAATTCTTATTTTTGGAGAGAAAAGAAAAGACCCTTTTGAGTTATATGATACTTACTATTTGGACCTAATTTTAAGTAGTACTTTCTTGTGAATGCTTGATTATTAGTGAAATTGCAAACCTTTTGACATCTAGGTTCATGGTTGTGACTTTGTATATAGCTTATTTTATTTTATAGTTTGTTAGGATCTTTTCTTTCTTAGAAGTGGAATTGATCCATCTTGATTGATACTTGTGCCGTGTGTGGTGAGATTTTGTTTATTCCATGCTTTGCATCTTAGTCTAGAACTTGCCCTGCATGTTATTGAAGCGAAATGAAAAAAGTGTTGCCTTGTTTAGGAGATGATAATAGGCTTTGTTTGATTTGTCTTATTAATTTTAGCCTTTTCAGATATATTATCACTAGTAAGCCCTTTTGAGCTTGTAGCCTTTTGTTGGTAGTCATATTTTGCCCTTGACTATTTTGTTGAATCCCTAGTTCTTGCACCTTGCTTCCTTGAGCATCATAACATAGACTTATTTTAATTATCAACTCTGAGAAAAAGGAATGGATGAGTGAAAATATAATCAATGATAGCTATAAAGTGCTTAAAATCCTCTTTGAAACAATGTGACATTAAAAAAAAAAAGACTGGAATATGTTCTTTAAAAAAAAAACTGAAACATGCTTGAGATGATGAGAATTACTTGTGAAATAATTGTTGAAGAGAGGGCTGAAAATAAAGAGAATAAAATATAAGTGATGAAGTCTAAAATTTCAAAGTACTTAAGGAAGTGGAAGTCACTATTATATACTTTTCCTACCCATCCCCTAGCCTACATTACAACCCGTTAAGGTCCTATTTGATTCTATTCAAGCATGCTTAATTAGTTGAGATGTACATAATGGGCAAGCATATGGTTCGTTGTGCATACATGTGAATTTTATTTGTGAGTGTGAGAGTTGTTCTTGATATGATCTCCTTAATTTATATTCAATCTTTTGAATTGAGTGTGTGGACAATTTATTTTTGTAAGGGCACTTGTTTCATGATAGATAGGTGATGTTATTAACTTTCTTTGATGAGAGTAGGTGAGCAAGCTTAAATTTGATGAGTTCAAAATCCTTCCTTGGAGTTAGGAGGTTAGAGGTTTGTTCTTTATTTGAATGTCTTGCATAATGATTCAGAAGTCTACTTGATATTTTGAAATTGACATATGGCCTAATACTTTGTATTAATCAAAGTGATGACAATGCTAGTAAGATTTTAAAGATGAACTTTAATGTTTGCTTGAGGACGAGGAAAAGTTTTAAGTGTGGGGTGTTGATGTGAGGTCAAAATATATTATTTTTTTTATCATTATTTACCTCATATTTATTATTTATATTTGTCTGTTTTGAGCATAAATTTTATGAATTGTGCTAAATTGCCTATTTTATTTGTAGGTTTAATTTGGTGGAAAAATGAAGAAGTTTGGAGCTAAAACGAATTAAAGATGAAAGGTTAAAGAAGGAAATCAAGCAGGCAACTTAATGGATTAAAGTGAATAAAATAAAATATTTATAAGTATATATATATATGGAAAGCGGCTGCACTAAATTGATGGAAAGAGTTTTCTTTGCCACGTGTCAGCATCTTAAAGGTCACTTAATTTGGATGTGGCGGCATCATTCAAGATGCAGAATTAATTTACGGAAATCAATTCCTTCCGGGTTTTGATTTTTTAATATTTCTTGAACTCAATTATTTTATTTAGTGTTTTTATATCTATAAATAGGGCATGAAAAATTATATTTGGAGGAGGCCAAGAACCAAGATACAAGACATAATACAATTTTTCTTCTAGGTTTGGAGCTTTTAAGAGCCGCCGTGGAGGCCGGAGAATTGTGGTTTATTCTTTCTTCTCCTTTATTATTTATTTGTATTCGTGATTAATAAAAAGATAGTTTAGCTATTGTTCTTAACTTTTTATGATTAACACAAACATATTTATTTTAATAAATTTTGATTGTGTTTTTGAGATAATGAGTAGCTAAGCTCAAAAACTAGGTTTGTGGGAACCAAGAGCGATTAACAAAATATGAATGGTGATTAAGCAATTCTCAAATAGGTTATTGCATGTATTGATAATTCTTTCGCTTAAAAGTCTTTTTAACGAGTGCACGCGTTAGAACTCGCCTTGTTGCTACTTGCCGGACCAAGGAGGTAGTTAATAAGAAAAGAATTTTCAACATAGATTTAATGGGATACTATCTAATAGGCTAGTGTCGATTCGTGTGAAGTAATAACTAAGTCATGCATCAATTATAATGCTTAATATCAAGTAAACGTAAGGGTTAGTAAATTATACACACGTAGCCGGACCAAGGTACGGGGTGAAATTCTCAAGATGTCGGACCAAGGATTTAGAGATACCTAACTTATCACTTTGCATGCATAACACTATGGAAAAATTGCTATTACTAGGATTACCACGTTATGAGCTTATGGGGAACACATTCCTAGTTATTTTTATTGATTTGGATATAAATAAATACTTAGTTTAAAGCTATTTTTTTTATTTCAATTTAAAAAACCCCATTTATATATAACGACTATCAAGTTAAATATTTGCCATTGATAATATTCTTCCATATTCTCTGTGGGATCGACCCTGACTCATAGTTGGGTAATTATATTGCACACGATCGTTTATATTTCTTTTCAAGAAGTATATTTGAACTTTCTCAAGAATGGCACCGCTGTCGGGGAATATGTCTTAGAAATTGTCTTTAGTATTATTTTAACTTGTAGTTTTTTTTTGTTTCTTAGGATTAGGTTTAATTTTTTTTTTATTATCTTCGAGTCATCTGAGCCTATAGAAGAGTGTATGGAGAAGGAATAATGTGTCTATATTCTTGAATATATTGTTCCAACATAAAAAAATTACATTCATCATTTAGGATCCAAGAATTGCAAAATGTGATATCTGTTGTTTGGACCTTTCTTTTTGTACCACCACCCCTTGAGCGTAATAGAAAAATTGATTCAAAATTGGGGGTGCTATTCATATCTTCAAAGTGGAAATAAAAATAGTAAAATTGATAGTGTCGTGCGCGACGTTAAATTAAGCGCTTATTGGGAGGCAACCCAATTAGTTGTGTACCTTTTTTTTTATTTTATTATTATTTTTTATTTTATTTTATTAGTATCATTTTTTTATCTTTTTTATGCACACTAGGGAGAGTCTGAGTACCCAACCACACACACACAAAAACGGAGCATGTTTGAGCTTAAGTGTGGGGTGACGACCCTTGATATAAATTTAGAGAACTTGCTACTAGCTAGGCCTAAAGGCCTCAGATAGTTTTCCTAACCCTTGTTTTATATTTTATTTAGTGTTTTGGGGACATAGCATCTTTTTAAGTGTGGGGTGGAGGAATGAGTTCCTAGTTTTTACTGTTTTATTGAGGTTTTTTTTAGGATGGGTTCCTTGGCTTTTATTTTTGGTTCTTTTCCTGAGGATAGTCCCTTTTGAACCGAGTATCTTTTATTTATTTATTTTGGGATAATTTATTTTTTAATTCTTATTTTTTGAGAGAAAAGAAAAGACCCTTTTGAGTTATATGATACTTACTATTTGGACCTAATTTTAAGTAGTACTTTCTTGTGAATGCTTGGTTATTAGTGAAATTGCAAACCTTTTGACATCTAGGTTCATGGTTGTGACTTAGTATATAGCTTATTTTATTTTATAGTTTGTTAGGATCTTTTCTTTTTTAGAAGTGGAATTGATCCATATTGATTGATACTTGTGCGGTGTGTGGTGAGATTTTGTTTATTCCATGCTTTGCATCTTAGTCTAGAACTTGCCCTGCATGTTATTGAAGCGAAATAAAAAAAGTGTTGCCTTGTTTAGGAGATGATAATAGGCTTTCTTTGATTTGTCTTATTAATTTTAGCCTTTTCAGATATTTTATCACTAGTAAGCCCTTTTGAGCTTGTAGCCTTTTGTTGGTGGTCATATTTTGCCCTTGACTATTTTGTTGAATCCCTAGTTGTTGCACCTTGCTTCCTTGAGCATCATAACATAGACTTATTTTAATTATCAACTCTGAGAAAAAGGAATGGATGAGTGAAAATATAATCAATGATAGCTACAAAGTGCTTAAAATCCCTCTTTGAAACAATGTGACATGAAAAAAAAAAGATCGGAATATGTTCTTTAAAAAAAAAAACTGAAACATTCTTGAGATGATGAGAATTACTTGTGAAATAATTGTCGAAGAGAGGGCTGAAAATAAAGAGAATAAAATATGAGTGATGAAGTCTAAAATTTCAAAGTACTTAAGGAAGTGAAAGTCACTATTATATAGTTTCCTACCCATCCCCTAGCCTACATTACAACCCGTTAAAGTCCTATTTGATTCTATTCAAGCATGCTTAATTAGTGGAGATGTACATAATGGGCAAGCATATGGTTCTTTGTGCATACATGTGAATTTTATTTGTGAGTGTGAGAGTTGTTCTTGATATGAAGTCCTTAATTTATATGCAATCTTTTGAATTGAGTGTGTTGACAATTTCTTTTTGTAAGGGCACTTGTTTCATGATAGATTGGTGATGTTATTAACTTTCTTTGATGAGAGTAGGTGAACAAGCTTAAATTTGATGAGTTCAAAATCCTTCCTTGGAGTTAGGAGGTTAGAGGTTTGTTCTTTATTTGAATGTCTTGCATAATGATTCAGAAGTCTACTTGATATTTTTGAAATTGACATATGGCCTAATACTTTGTATTATCAAAGTGATGACAATGTTAGTATGATTTTAAAGATGAACTTTAATGTTTGCTCGAGGACGAGCAAAAGTTTTAAGTGTGGGGTGTTGATGTGAGGTCAAAATACATTATTTTTTTTATCATTATTTACCTCATATTTATTATTTATATTTATCTGTTTTGAGAATAAATTTTATGAATTGTGCTAAATTGCCTATTTTATTTGTAGGTTTAATTTGGTGGAAAATAAAGAAATTTGGAGCTAAAACGAATTAAAGATGGAAGGTTAAAGAAGGAAATCAAGCAGGCAACTTAATGGATTAAAGTGAATAAAATAAAATATTTATATGTATATATATATATATATATGGAAAGTGGCTGCACTAAATTGATGGAAAGAGTTTTCTTTGCCACGTGTCATCATCTTAAAGGTCACTTAATTTGGATGTGGCGGCATCATTCAAGACGCATAATTAATTTACAGAAATCAATTCCTTCCGAGTTTTGATTTCGTAATATTTCTTGAACTCAATTATTTTATTTAGTGTTTTTATATCTATAAATAGGGCATGAAAAATTATATTTGGAGGAGGCCAAGAACTAAGATACAAGACATAATACAATTTTTCTTCTAGCTTTGGAGCTTTTAAGAGCCGCCGTGGAGGCCGGAGAATTGTGATTTATTCTTTCTTCTCCTTTATTATTTATTTGTATTCGTGATTAATAAAAAGATAGTTTAGCTATTGTTCTTAACTTTTTATGATTAACACAAACATATTTATTTTAATAAATTTTGATTGTGTTTTTGAGATAATGAGTAGCTAAGCTCAAAAACTAGGTTTGTGGGAACCAAGAGCGATTAACAAAATATGAATGGTAATTAAGCAATTCTCAAATAGGTTATTGCATGTATTGATAATTCTTTCGCTTAAAAGTCTTTTTAACGAGTGCACGCGTTAGAACTCGCCTTGTTGCTACTTGCCGGACCAAGGAGGTAGTTAATAAGAAAAGAATTATCAACATAGATTTAGTGGGATACTATCTAATAGACTAGTGTCGATTGGTGTGAAGTAATAACTAAGTCATACATCGATTATAATGCTTAATATCAAGTAAAGGTAAGGGTTAACAAATTATACACACGTAGCCGGACCAAGGTACGGGGTGAAATTCTCAAGATGTCGGACCAAGGATTTAGAGATACCTAACTTATCACTTTGCATGCATAACACTAGGGAAAAATTGCTATTACTAGGATTACCACGTTATGAGCTTATGGGGAACACATTCCCTGTTATTTTTATTGATTTGGATATAAATAAATACTTAGTGCAAAGCTATTTTTTTTTATTTCAATTTAAAACCCCCCATTTATATATAACGACTATCAAGTTAAATATTTGCTAGTAATAATATTCTTCCATATTCTCTGTGGGATCGACCCCGACTCATAGTTGGGTAATTATATTGCACACAATCATTTATATTTATTTTCAAGAAGTATATTTGAACGTTATCAAAGACCCCTGGAGACCCCGTTCTTTCCCTATCTTTTCGTACTAATTCCAAAATGACTTACCTATTGTTCTTTGTTGATTCCAACACTCTAGAGTACATCTAAACATCACAAAATCATCTATAAACATGAGATCATGATACTTGAATCCATAATCCAAATCAAGGGAAGCTAAGATCAAAGTCAAAGAAGTTAAGGGTCAAGTTTAAAAGTCAAGAAACAAGTCCAAGTAAATTCCTAAAATTTTCAAAGAGTCTCAAACGATCATGTTAACTTTGTTTTAAGGCTCAAATTAGTATTGAGCATCGATGTGGGGATGAGAGTTAATATTAACTCAAATATCCATGTAAACCATGAAGCCATCATGGGAATTGACGAGTCATTCTTTTTCAGATAATTACATAAGGTAATCTACTATGGAGAGCACTATGTCATCTAGGTTGAGAGACTTTGTGAGGTTGAATCCTCTTATCTTTCTTGGCTCTAAGGTGAATGAGGATCCCCAAGAATTCCTTGATGGTGTGTACAAAGTTTTGAGTGCTATGGGGGTTACATCTAGGGAGAAGGCGGAGTTGGCTTCTTATCAATTGAGAGATGTGTCTCAAATTTAGTAAACTCAATGGAAGGACAATAGACCGGTGGAGTCGGGTCCTATTGAGTGGGAAGAATTCAAGGAAGCTTTTCTTGGCAAGTACTTTCCCCGTGAGAAGAGGGAAGAGAAGGTAGAAGAATTTATCAATCTCAAGCAAGGAAATATGAGTGTTGAGGAGTACTCTTTGAAATTCTGGACTTTGTCTAGGTATGAACCTTCCCTAGTGACTAATTCAAGGGATGAAATGAGTTGCTTTGTGACGGGTGTAGCCGATTAAAGGAAGGAGGAAAGCCGTACGGCTATGTTGCATGATAATATGACTTTGGCTATACTCATGGTGTATGCACAATCAATTGAAGAGTATAAAATTAGGAGGATGTCAAGGAACTTGAAAATGAGTGTTGCTAGTGACCAAATGCAACCTAGGTTCAAAAAGAGGGTTCAAACTCAAGATGGACCTAGTGTTCCTAAGAAGAAGTTTGAGAAGAGAGGTGGTTCTAGCAATGACAAACCTTTATGTGCCACTTGTGGTAAGAGGCATTATGGTGAGTGTTTATTGGGTACCGGTAGTTGCTTTGGATGTGGAAAGGATGGGCACAAAGTGAGAGATTTTCCAAACATTGCTTCTAGGAAGGAGGGCAAGAGGGTTGAGCCTAGTATTCCAAAGGAAGATGCTCCAACTAAGAGGCGTTTCTATGCACTCCGGACTAGAATTGAGAAGCCGGGTGATGATGATGATGATGTTGGTAAGTTCTTGTTCCTCTTTTGATAGTATGAGTTCCTTCTAAGTGGGGGAGTATGGTTTGTAGATGGGATAGAATTCCTTGATTTGTTGCATGTGCATGATGTTTAGGAGTTGGGTTGAAATTGAATTTCATTTACTTCTTGCATTGTGTGATTTATGAAACTTTGAGCATGTTTTGTGATGTGTTTACATGATGTTATCTAGCATTTTAGCATGTTTATATAGTGAATTGCCTAAAGATTGCATTTTTGGAAAAGTTGCTAAAATCATTGTTTCTTTATGAATTGCTCACTGTTAAATTTTTGAGAAAATGACTATTTGATTCTTTGGTCTAAAATTGTAGTAATGTGGTTAGAACTGATGTATATGAGTATGATGTTGAATATAAAATGAGTTTTTGCTATTTGGATTGAAGCATATGAACTTTGTAGCATAATGAGTTATAGAATTGTTTCTAGTTTCTTGTTGTGTTGAGAATGTCTTGATTTTTTGAAATTGATGATTTCTTCTTAGATATGTGTTGTATGTCTTGGTTATGTGCTGCTAGTTTAGTCTCTAATCTTGGAAGTGTTCGGAGAGTGGCAAGTGTCATTCGAGGACGAATGTTGTCCAAGTGGGGGAGATTGTAAGACCTCAAAAATGACATAGGTTAACTAGAGCCTAATATGTTGGTCTTGATGTTCTAAGGTCCTAAATATGTTTAATATGTGGTATAGAGGCAGTAGCTAAAATATTAGAGGTGTTGGAAGTCAAACGTCAAGGGACGACTAAGACGTTTGACGACTAAGTCACCTAATTGTATCTTATGTGGTTTTATGTGTTTATGTGTATTTATTGGTGTTTTAAGGTTCTTAAAAGAGTTAATATAGCATGTATAGTTAGTGGTTAAAGTTTCGTGAAGTTTGGAGGTCAAACGACCAAGAACGTCCAAGGCATTCGAAAGATATGCCTTGAGTCGACCTTGTACGTCTAGGCGAGTTTCGTTGAGTTTTATGTGTTCGTTTTGGATGAAATTCATGTGAGAGGTGTTAAAATTATATATGATCATATTTGGGTTGGAAACATCCGGTAAAGTATCTCCAAGGACCATCAAAGGGTCCTTGAGGAAGGACCCAAAACTGATGTGCAGGCAGTCCCAGGCAGCCTTGGCGACGGAGATGTCAACGGCCTGTAGTGGCTGTGACGCCCCATCACAAAGGTCTCGTCGTGGGGGCCTTAGTAAAGGGTGTAGAGGGGACCCTTGGCAAGCTACTGGAGCTTGCAACGAAGGGCCATGACGGTCCGTTGCACCCGTGATGCCCCGTCATGGGCAGGTCGTCGTAGGCCTTGTCTCCTGCACAGATTTTTTTGCCAAGTCAGGGGTGAATTATTAAATTCACCCCACTTCCAAATAAGAGTTTAGGCGGTTTATTAAGGGTCTTATGGGTATTTTAATTAACTATATAAGTAGTTAACACCCTAAAGACTTCATTCTTCCAAATTGAAAACCCAAATCTCTTAGAAATATCCCAAAACCTCCATTGAAGACTCCAGGCATCTTGGTGAGGGGTTCTTGACGGGAAATTCTTCATCAAAGTGAAGGATTATCATCCTTGAGGTATTTATTTTGATCCTTGAAACTTATTTCATCAAGGAGCCCAATCCTCAAAGTGTTTTACAAAGTTTTCTAAAGTGAATAGTCCAATTTCGGGATTCTACCATGGGTTCTTGCATAAATGATTTCTAAACATTGATTTATGATCTAATTGATATTGTATTGATGATTTCAACATAAATTACCTATGAACCCATGTGAATTGATGAACCCTAGTTTTGACTACTTATTGGGTTACTTGATATTAAGCTAATGTTGATGAATTATTGTGTAGTGTCTTATGGGCTTTCTAATGATATAAGAATTGTATTCAATTGATATATAATTGATCTTAGATTGTTAAACCTAGATTGAATTGATGTAGATTCATTGATTTTTATGGTTATTGCTTTGAATTGTTGTTCATGGCCATGGGTAAGGGCCTTGTGATGTTGAATTGGTTGGTTTGGCATTGAATTGAAGTATGGATATGAGGATGAAGGTATGCTGCCACGTTTTCCTTAATTTGATATTAATTATAGTTCTATTCTATTTTGTTTGGTATGGTCCACTTATGGTGGCGGTGTTATGTGTTTTACTTGCAATTTATGTGGCCTTGTCGGCGATACTTTATGAAATATTATGAGCATGCCCTTATTGGCAATTACTTGAAGTTATGTGGCTATTGGTTTAGTTTGATGTCATTACTTATCTACATGTGAAGTTATATAGTCATGTATGTATTCTTCTAGTTATGTTGCCTTAAGTGATCATGTTAGACTTTGACTTGATATTATGAATGTAGTGTTAGGTTAAGTCTTGGTTATTCATACTTGACTTTATGAGTCTATGTGGAGTATATTAATGATGTTATGATGATATATAGGGTGACTTGAATAGTTTAGGTTGTTTTAGAGGTGTTTCTAGAATGACTTGTATTATGTGTTAAAGGTGAAGTATGTGGTGTCTTGACTTGGTTGACTGGTATCTCTTGCTTGATGTATATATGATTATGGATATGTGATGTCTTGATTTAGGGTCTTATAACTCTTAGTCTTGAATAAATAAATATAGGTGAGACCTTAATGATAAGAGGGTCATTTATGTGGAACCTTGAACTTAGTGGCGAGGTTATAAATTGTGAAGTAGTTAGCCGTAATGGTATCCTTCATGTGATGAGTGATGGACTTAAGGTTGATTGGCTGGAACGGCATCATATCATACCTTAGGGAAGTCGCTATGAGCTTCTTGTCGCCAAAGTGAGTTATGCCCTAGTGGACCTTGCTTTGGTAGGGTGAATGTAATGGGGTCATGAAATAGATAAGAGACCTATTTATATGAACCTTAATGTGAATTAATCTATGAGAACTAAGGCTAGCACCGAGTGAGTATGAGTAAGGGGGAAGTGGATTCAGTTAAAGAAGAGATTGAATGCTTCGTACGCCCTTCATATTCCTTAACCATGTGCCTACATGGGATGTGTCCAAGTTCTACCATTGGCAAGTAGAACAACCTCATCGAAGTAGGATAGAACTTCGGATTCCATGTCTTGCTATCATGGTCTATGTTGGTTATTGCCTATTCTCATCATGTGGAATACCTATTAGCATTAGATAAGTTTATGAGGTTTAGGTGGTGGTATGGGACGCTATCTAGACATTGCACAATAGACTTTGAAGGTGTTATGTGGAGTTCCTAGGTCTTGTCCAAGACCATTATGTGAGTGTCTTATGTGATGCTTTATGTGAGTGTCTTATGTGATGTATAAGTCTTAATGAACTAATGAACTAATGACCTATGTTAGTAACTATAAATGAAGGAGTACTGATGTACTGTGGTTTCAAGGTATTTCTAATGCTTTTTCCTTAAGTTTAGTGTGTGTCGAAAGCCTTTTTATGTTGATTTTTATGTAAGTTTCTCTTTGTTCGCAGAAAATCTGTCCAAGGATGAACGCGGAAGTTTTTGAGAAAGAAATGCAGAAGAGACCACCTACGGAATCCATGATGGTCCGTCGAGGCTGTGACGGTCCGTAGGTGGCATCGTAGTGAAGGGAGAAGTTGCTGAAGGAAAATGGGGAAGTCTGACTAAGTGTGGGTTTACGGAAGTCCATGACGGACCGTCATAGCCACGACGGTCCGTCCTGCTTGTTCGTGGTGATGATCAGAGAAGTAGTCCCAGTACCCAAATTCCAAGAAATTCAAGTATTTTGGAACGAAGACCCTCGACGGACCGTCGTGCTTGAAACGATCCGTCATACATGTCCGTCGAGGGGAATGAAGAAAGCAACAGAAGAATGTGTGAAGTATGGGACGACGGAGGCCATGATGGTCCGTCGTATCCATGACGGTCCGTCACGTGGTCCGTCGACCTAGACGCGTTTGGACAGATTTTTAGTAAATAGAATCCTTCTTTGATTAGATTTTGTTTTTAATATAAATAGTTGGAAAAACCTCGTTTTTGGGGTTAGACTTTCTGGATAAATTTTAGTTTTTAGTTCTTCTATTATAGTATTGAACTCTCGATTTTGGGAATTAAGATACTTTTTCGGGAATTGATTGTTGGTGATTTTGTTGATTAATCAAGTTAAATTCTGGGAAACTATTCGTTTTCATAAAAGTAAGTGCATGAATTCTTCCATTAACAATATGAATTATGTAATTATGAACATGGGTAACTAAACCTCATAGCTAGGGTTGTGGGAACCATGGGTGAATAACAAGGTAAAAATCTAACTTAAATAACAATTCTAGAGTGGTGTCTTGCATGTATTGATAATTCTTTCGTGTAGAAGTCTTTTTAACGGATGGCCAACGTTAGAACTCGCCTTAATGCTACTTGCCGGACCAAGGAGGTAGATAATAGGAAAAGAATTATCAACATAGATTTAGTGTAGACTATCTAATAGGCTAGTATTGGTTGGTACGAGTTAATAACTTAGTCAAATACCGAATACAATGTTTAATATGAGGTAAAGATAAGGGTTAGCATAGCAACACACGTAGCCGGACCAAGGTGCGGAGTGAAATTCTCTAGATGCCGGACCAAGGATTTAGAGATACATAACTTATCACTTTACATGCAAGATATTAGGATAGAATTGTTATAGTTAGATTTACCAAGTTAGGAACCTGTGGGGAACACTTAAGCCCTAGTTACTTTTATAATTTGATTTAACTCCGAAAGCTGAATTTGATAGTTGTTCATTTTTTATTTAGTTAATCATTTTCATTAATTTAGAAATAAAACCCCCTTTTTGTCTTTTGTTTTCTCGGAAAATAGTTGGCTAAATAATAGTAATAATAGAATAAAGTTAAGTCTGAACTATTTTCCTTGTGGGATCGATCTCAACCTCATTAGTTGGGTTCTTTACTTGATACGACCGCTTTACTTCTTCTTTGAGAAGTAAATTTGAGCGCATCAAATTTTGGCGCCGTTGCCGGGGAAAGAAGCTTTTAGATTAACTTAAACTTATTACTAAAGTTTAGTCAATATTTTCCTGATTTTATTTTTTCTGTTGTTTTTGATTTTTTTTAGAACTAACGCCCTTGTATGCCAAATACACGGAGAGGAAGAGAACCCTTGTTTACCTACGATCACGAGTTAGAGCTTACACTACGCAATATGAATCGAAACTTGGGTATAAATGATAATGATCCAAACCAGAACATCCCAGCTCCGGTTGATGCTCATGGTCGATTATTACCTGATAATCCTGGTCAAGGTGCACAAAGGGGACAAAATCCCGCTCCACGTCCTCAAGAATACTACAGAGGTTATGATAATATTGCAGATTCTGATGGGCCACTTGTCTTGCCCCCTATACCAGAAGGTCACACCTTTGTAGACACTAGTAGTCTAATGCAAATGCTCACTGCTAGAGGTTTGTTTTCAGGACTACCGTCTGAGGACCCACATGCCCATATAGCTAAGGTGAGGGCAGTGTGTAAAAGCTTTGTAGGGAGGCCTGATTTGAATTTGGATGTAATAGGGCTAAGAGTATTTCCTCTCTCACTGACGGGAGAGGCTGCTATTTGGTTCACTGAGCTCCCTTATAACTCAATTTTCACTTGGAACCAACTAAGGGACGTTTTCTTAGCACGTTACTACCCGGTCTCCAAGAAACTAAATCACAAAGACAGAGTGAACAACTTTGCGGCACTACCAGGAGAGTCAGTTAGCAGTTCTTGGGATAGGTTCACTTCATTTTTGAGAAGTGTCCCCAATCACCGCATAGATGATGAGTCACTGAAAGAATACTTCTATCGGGGACATGATGATAATAATAAAGCGGTATTGGATACCATAGCAGGTGGTTCTTATGGGGAGTGTCCTTATGCTGAAATTGCCGAAAAATTAGAGAAAATCTCCTGGAATAATAAAGCATGGAGTACTAGGAAGTCAGATACTGGGAGAAATACTTTTGCAGTACAATCCACACACAACCCAGCCACAAATGAGATTCGTGAAGAGATGGCACAGATGAGAACTGATCTTGGGTTGGTGTTAAAACATGTCACTAGGGGTGCAGAAAAGATAAACGCAGTGAACTACTTGTCTAAACCACCACCACCAACTGATGAATATTATTATGAGGAAGATTCCTATGCAGTAAATGATCAGACGGGGGGTTTCCGACCGAATGCCCAAGGCTCCAATCAGGAGAATTGGCGCTAAGGTCAAGGGAATCAAGGTCGAAACTATGGTAACTACAACCGTGAGGGTAATTATGTCCGTGATGGAAATTACAACCGCGACAACAACTTCAACAGGGGTAACTATGGTAACAGAAATGATAGAAGTGGGCCCTATGTTCCTTCTCAAAATCGTGAAGTTGCTCCTAGGGATGGTGGAGGTAGTATGGCGCGAGTTGAGGATATGTTGCACAAGATGATGAGGAGGTTCGATGCTAGTGATGAGCACACCAAAGAGTTAAGGAGTGATGTAGCGGGTATTGGACAGAAAGTCGATACACATGCCATATCAATTAAGCAGCTTGAATTGCAAATGGCTCAATTATCTGCAACTGTGAACACACGGCAACCGGGCACTCTTCCTAGCAACACTGTCCAAAATCCGAAAAATGATGGACACTGTATGGCAATTACTACTCGTGGTGGTAAACAAACTATTGACCCACCTATACCGTCTATTGTGGAAAAGGTGATGAGAGATAATGATAAAGTGGTAGAGGTTAGTTATAAAGTAGAAGATAACACTGAAAAAGATACTGAAGTGCCTAAAAAGGTAACTCCAATGCCTAGACCACCACCACCCTTTCCTCAAAGATTAGTGAAAAAGACCGAGGATGGTAAATATCGGCGTTTTATAACAATGTTGAAGCAACTTTCTATTAATGTCCCTTTGGTAGAAGCTCTTGAACAAATGCCCGGTTATGCCAAGTTTATGAAAGATTTGGTTACAAGAAAAGATCGGTCACTTTTGAGGATGATGACAGAATGCAACATTGTAGTGCTATTACTACAAGGTCTTTAGTGCAAAAGAAAGAAGATCCGGGTGCATTCACTATTCCTTGTACAATCGGGTTATTACATTTTGCGAAAGCATTATGTGATCTGGGGGCAAGCATAAATCTCATGCCCCTCTCTATTTACAAGAAGTTGGTTTGGGTGACCCAAACCCCACTGCGATGCGGCTACTAATGGCCGATCGAACAGTAAAAAGGCCTATAGGGATACTCCATGATGTGCTAGTAAAAGTGGAGTCGTTCATATTTCCGGCAGATTTTGTTATTCTTGATTGTAAAGTCGATTTTGAGGTGCCTATTATTCTTGGGAGGCCATTCCTTGCTACGGGTAGAGCTTTAGTTGATATGGAAAAGGGGCAGATGAAATTTCGGTTGAACAATGAAGAATTGACTTTCAACATTTGTAGGTCCATACGAAGAGTGGTGAGCTCCAATCGGTATCTGCCATATCCTACAAAGTTGGTGAATCACCCGAGACACAAATAGAAGAACATCTAGGTGTAGAAGCACTGGCGGCAGTGATAATGAATTTTGATAATGAATGCATTGAAGAATATGGGTCATTAGTCGCTGCTCTTGAACGTGGTAATGTTCGGTTTAAACCGAAAAATATGAGCTAGACATGAAGAATCGCGAGTCTCCACCCGCTAAACCATCCATAGAGGAGGCTCCAAAGCTAGAACTAAAAGCTCTCCCACCTCATCTCAGGTATGAATTCTTAGGAAACGGTGACACATTGCCGGTAATCATTGCATCAGATCTGAATGAACAACAAGTTGAGAGTTTGGTCAAAGTGCTAAAAAGGTTCAAAAGAGCTATTGGGTGGACCATTGCGGACATTATTGGGATCCCTCCTGGTATTTGTTCTCACAAAATCCAACTCATACCCGATCATAAGCCAAGTATTGAGCACCAGAGACGCTTAAATCCACCTATACAAGAGGTCGTGAAGAAGGAAATCATAAAATGGTTGGATGCTGGAGTAATATATCCGATCGCCGATAGTAGTTGGGTATGCCCTGTTCAGTGTGTACCTAAGAAAGGGGGAATGACTGTGGTCCCCAATGAAAAAAATGAACTTGTTCCAATGAGACCGGTGACTGGATGGAGGGTGTGTATGGATTACCGGAAATTAAATGCATGGACCGAAAAGAACCATTTTCCCATGCCCTTCATATATTAGATGTTGGATAGACTCGCTGGAAAAGGGTGGTACTATTTTCTTGATGCTTATTCAGGGTATAACCAGATTTCTATTGCACCAGAAGATCAAGAGAAGACCACTTTTACTTGTCCATATGGGACCTTTGCGTTCAAGAGGATGCCGTTTGGGTTGTGCAATGCACCCGCCACATTTCAGAGATGTATGATGTCAATATTCTCCGACATGGTAGAAGATACTATTGAGGTTTTTATGGATGATTTTTCTGTGGTTGGTGAATCATTCGAGCGATGTTTGAGCCATTTATCTGAGGTTCTTAAGAGATGTGAAGACTGCAATTTAGTACTCAATTGGGAAAAATGCCACTTCATGGTCAAAGAAGGTATTGTTTTGGGCCATCGTATTTCAGAAAAGGGCATAGAAGTTGATCGAGCCAAAGTCGAGGTGATAGAGAGACTTCCTCCACCTATCTCTGTAAAAGGTGTGAGAAGCTTTCTTGGGCATGCAGGTTTTTACAGGAGATTCATCAAAGATTTCTCAAAAATTGCACATCCATTGTGCAAACTGCTTTAGAAAGATTGTAAATTTTATTTTGATGAATCCTCTCTTAACGCAGTCGCGATCTAAAAGAAAAATTGTTATCAGCACCTATCATTATTTCTCCGGATTGGAGCAGTCCATTTGAGGTGATGTGTGATGCGAGTGGGGTTGCCCTTGGTGTGGTATTTCGCTCCTATTTGCTAGGTACTAGAGTTATAGTGCATACTGACCATTCAGCCCTGAGATATTTGATGGTAAAGAAGGATGCGAAACCGAGGTTAATTCGTTGGGTATTACTACTGCAAGAATTTAACTTTGAGGTAAGGGATAGAAAAGGGACCAGAAATCAAGTTGCTGATCTCTTGTCCCATTTAGAAGATGAAGCTATGAGAGAGTTGGGGGATAAGACTGATATTGATAACACGTTCCCCGATGAGCATGTATTGGCTGCCTCACAAGACCTGATTCCATGGTTCGCAGATTTTGTGAACTACTTAGATAGTGATATTGTTCCATCGGACTTGTCTTTTCATCAAAGGAAAAAGTTCATGTACGATGTGAAGAAGTTCTTTTGGGATGAACCATACTTATACAGGAGCTGTGCTGATGGGTTTATTCGGCGTTGTGTGCCAGAAGTTGACATGTTAAGTGTTTTAGAGGCATGCCATTCCTCACCCTTTGGTGGACATCATAGTGGTGTCTGGACTGCTCATAAGATCTTACAATGTGGTTTTTATTGGCCAACTATTCATCAAGATGCTCATGAGTTCGCCAAAGCATGTGATAGATGCCAAAGAGATGGCGGCATTTCAAGAAAGCAAGAGCTCCCTCTAAACCCCATTCTTGTGATTGAGTTATTTGATGTTTGGGGTATTGACTTTATGGGTCCGTTTGTGAGTTCTCAGGAATGAAGTATATTTTAGTAGCAGTTGATTATGAATCTAAGTGGGTGGAAGCCATCGCCCTCGCAAACAATGAGGGGAAGAGTGTCACTGCATTCTTGAAAAAGAATATATTCTCTCGATTTGGTACCCCATGGGCAATTATTAGTGATGGGTGATCCCACTTTTGCAACAAATTGTTCAAGGGATTATTGGAGAAATATGGGGTTCCCCATAATGTGGCCACTCCTTACCATCCTCAAACTAGTGGGCAAGTTGAAGTATCAAATAGGGAGATCAAACAGATTTTGTCAAAAACAGTGAACGCTAGTAGAACAGATTTGTGAAGGAGGCTTGATGATGCTCTTTGGGCTTATCGGACAGCGTATAAGACTCCCATAGGTATGTCCCTATAAAAACAAAATCTAATCAAATAAGGATTCTATTTACTAGAAATTTGTCCAAACGCGTCTAGGTCGACGGACCACGTGATGGACCGTCATAGCCTCCGTCGTCCCATACTTCACACATTCTTCTGTTGCTTTCTTCAATCCCCTCGACGGACAGGTATGATGGAACGTTTCAAGCACGACGGTCCGTCGAGGGTCTTCGTTTCAAAATACTTGAACTTCTTGGAATTTGGGTACTGGGACTGCTTCTCTGATCATCACGACGAACAAGCAGGACAGACTGTCGTGGCTATGACGGTCCGTCATGGACTTCCGTAATCCCACACTTGGTCAGACTTCCCCATTTTCCTTCAGCAACTTCTCCCTTCACTACGATGCCACCTACGGAACGTCACAGCCTCAACGGACCGTCATGGATTCCGTAGGTGGTCTTTTCTGCATTTCTCTCTCAAAAACTCCCGCGTTCATCCTTAGACAGATTTTCTGCAAACAAAGAGAAACTTACATAAAAATCAACACAAAAAGGCTTTCGACACACACTAAACTTAAGGAAAAAGCATTAGAAATACCGCGAAACCACGGTACATCAACACCCTCAACTTAAATTCGTTGTTTGTCCTCAAGCGACGCACTCTGACTCATTACAAAATCTTTGTACAAAAGTATCCATATTTTAACTTCCGCAATCATTTGGCTATCAATCCCGATTATTCTTATTATGTTCATGCATGGTATCACTATTAGGCATTGACTTGTGTAGACTCAAACCATGACCCAGACTCACTACGCAATGATACCTATCCTCTTTAATTTCTCACCGAGATGCTAATATTTCTGGTATTGCAACTCCTATCCTCACTTCAAATAACATCCTCATTTTTTCACACAATGATTTTGTTTGAGTATAAGGATCACTTTTCGACACTCACTCTCAGAACAAATTTCACAACTCATTTATACATATTGCTATAGGCTTGCCCTTATTTTCACTACTTCGAGTTCGCCATACAACTCTTAGGATCACAATAGTACTTTTTTAGATTGTAACATAGGCTCAGGGTCAGGTAGGGTGTATTTAGGTATGCTTTAGTGACTTGTTGCCCTCCTTGACATATCAGCTAAGCGAACCACCTTGTTATCATTTTATTTCACCCTATTACTCAATTTTGTTTTCACTTTGCTGTTTTTCCTTTCTTATCCTTATGTGTAAGTGACTTTTCTCGTTTCTTGTTTTTATTTGCTTTTTATTCATATATATATATATATATATATATA
The DNA here is from genome assembly GCA_016801875.1 of Solanum sitiens. Lineage (NCBI taxonomy): Eukaryota > Viridiplantae > Streptophyta > Magnoliopsida > Solanales > Solanaceae > Solanum > Solanum sitiens. The sequence goes on from JABWTJ010000743.1 coordinate 566,395, forward strand.
TTTATTTATTTTTAGTCACTTCTGTGTTATTCTTTCTTTCTCTTCATTCTTTCAACCCCACTTTCCGGGGTTTTCCTTATAACAGCCACCCTCAACTCATGATTTTGCCATGAGTCAAGGTTCACAATACCTATGGTTGGGTCAGGGCCAAAACAAGGTTTCTTTCTGCGTTAGCCACCCTCAACTTATGCTTTTGGCATAAACTGAGGTGCACATGTCCAAGGAGGGACCAGGGCCAACACATTGTTCCCAGAGAAGATCATTTGGGGTCAAAAAGATAAGTCTATTTTAAGCTCAATTCATTTGGATCAAAAAGGGATTAACTTCATTTGGTTTTCTGTATTGATGGTGGACATTCGAATTCACCTCACACTCACTTGACATTCCTTGCATTCCTAGATTATTAGACACCTAGTTCAAGTCTTAGATTCAGGATCATGCAGTAGTGTATCTTTATTACATGTTTCAAACCAGACAATTATCACTTAATATGCCTAGTCATGCATCATTTTGATTATTGAGATATCATATTTATTTTAGCCATCATGCTTCAGATTTATACTATGTACATAAGATATGACATGCCGGTTCAACAATAAAAGTAATCAGTCTCTTGGGGAAAAAGAACACAGGCAAGAAAACCCCAAAAAGGGATCGTGAACTTGGGCTACTCAGAATTCACCCAAGTACTCACGTTCCATTTACCCCACCCCCAACAAAAAGATATGCAATTGTCCCCAATGCATAGAAAAGCTAAACTACTCGAAAGGTAATTGAAGCAAACCTGAGGCGCTAAGCGCCGGCGATCAGCAAGCTGGTTGGTCCGGTTCACCGGAACCAACTCCCTGTGTAGTTTGGACATCCTCATTAATGTCCTCAGCATTAACTGCACCATCAGTAGTGCCTCCCACAGAATCGACAATCTTGGAGCTAGACGCCCCGGCAACTAACTCTACAACCCTCAGCTTACGGGCCTCCTCAGCAGCAATCGAGGCTCTCCTCGCAGACTCCATCTCACGGCGCTCCTTCTTCCTCGCCCTAGCCTCATCCTCTTCTCAACCCCTGCGTCTCTTGGCATGCTCTTGTGGGGGAGGTGGTGGAACATCAGAAGTGGCAAAAAGAGCAGCCATCACTGTGTTATCAGCAGGCTCTGCAGAAAGGGCCTCAGACTCAGGTACCCTCACCTCTAGGATCGTATCAAGATCAGCCCGCACACTTTCAACCACAGCCTGAAGGGTCGACATGTCCACCAGAGGTGCTGGTCGGGCTAGCACTCGCAACTCAAAAGCGTCTAACCGCTGATGTACTTCTGCGATCTTCCTCTATGTGTGCTGTGCCATCTTGCGCTCCATGCGCTCCTCTGCCTCAGCAATATTCCTCTGCATCTAAGGCTGGATGTGATGGAGAAGTGTAGCCATCTGTGCCTCGAGTTTCTGGACCCTAGCAAGTGGGACCAGAGTGGCGGAAGGAGCCGAGCGAGAGGAGCTCGGGGCAGTGCTACTACCCGAGATAGACTCGACCGGGGTAGTGTCAGTGTGTGCAGAAGCAGCCTGGGAAGCCGCATGAGCATGCTCTATGGTATCGGCCAGGTTCTCACCGAGTGGGACCTCCTCTGGGTGGGGCCCTCTGTGTGGGGACAACTCATTGGCCTCATCCCTGATGAGGCCGATGTCAACATTTCCTTGCGGGGTCCTAAGCTGGTCAATGCGCCAAATGGGCACACCTGCAGATCTGCACAAAGAGAAAATCATGCAAGAAAAAGGGTAAGTGGTGGTAATCTTGAAAGCCCTCTCATGCATGACCGCTTGGATAAGCCAAGCAAAATCGACCTCGAACCCTGCCATCATGGCGGCCATCAGAACAGCACGATCCCATGCCACTATATTATTAGCAGCAGTGGGGGAGAGACAATGGCGGACTATCAACCAAAGAAACTTGGCCGTAAAGGTCAAGTTGGCCTTCCTGATGGCTCCCTTCGGCTCCGTCACCCAATCCGCAGCCTCCCCATCAATAGACAAGTGCTGGACCATCCACCTCTTAGTGGTCTCTCTCAGCGAAGGCTCGCATAATAACCGGCCCTCTTTAACAATTTGCCACCGGTAGTCGAACTCGGCGGTGAGAGGTGTCCTGGTGATGTCAACATCCGTGCCGTACAGATATCGGCGGATGGCTGGTAGGGAGATGTCAACCTGTATGCCGCGTACTCGGACGTGCTCAAGTGGGGCCTGTTTGGCGGGGGCAGACCACCTATCAATCTGTGATCGGAGAGTGGCCATATAAGAGGCATAGAACTCTCGAACTAACTCCTCACTGTAGCGGCCCAAAGAACGAGCCGTCCACTCCAGCCGGTGTCTGGTGAAAAGAGTGTGAATATCTGGCATGGTGGGGAGACTTCCCGTGAGGACCCGCCTCTCCAGTGTAAGGGTCCGTGTCATGACGCCTTTGTCATTGAGAACCTTGGCGTCTAAGTATACTTTGTACTGCCCGTCGACACACCACAGGTTGGGCTGATCGGTGACCGGGGCAGGGACTCCAGTTGGTGAGCCAGGGGTGGAGTCAGTGCTGTCAGCCTCATCATTCGAGGCAGACTGTGTTGCTGTGGCGAGGGCAGAGGCTTCTACGGACCCGGAGGCTTCCTCTGACCATGAAACTCCTAAGGAGACAGATGCTCCTTCGTCTTGGGCAGCTGACCCAGAAGGTGTGCCGGTCAGTGTGCGCTCCTCATCAGACTGGAGGCAGTGACTACGCCGGGCGCCACCTTCTTGGGCATGGCTCTCGGTACACGTGGAGCTCATGCTGTAGTAGCAGTGCCTGAGGGCACGTACTCTGGATCATGATCATCATCAGCGCCTATCACCAATCGGGCAGATGGGGCGACAGATTTAGAACGCCCACGTGTGTAAACGCAATCTTGTTTAGGTGCCATGAGAGGTAGTACCTGTAACGAATCAGCATTAGTACAAGAAGGATGAAACATGACAAGAAAAAAATGAGACAATAATACACAGAAATTCAAACCAGTGATAACAGCTCTGAAGTAACAGTAAGGCACGATGGACTTGGTGATGGCTCGTCGTGTGTATGACGGACCATCCTGTGATCCGTCATGTAATACTTAGCACTAAAAAGTATCAGAAGGAAGGTCTCTGACTGATATGACTGTTGTTCAGGACGGGCCGTCGTGGGTATGACGGTCCGTCAAATGTGTCCGTCAGTGGACACTTAGTAAAAGTGTGGAGACCCTTAAGACAGGGGTCTCTAACCGATACGACGGTTGTTCAGGATGGACCGTCCTGGGTATGACGGTCCGTCACATGTGTCCGTCAGTGGAAACTTGGAAAAAGTGTGGAGACCCTTAAGACTAGGGTCTCTGACCGATACGATGGTTGTGCAGGACGGACCATCGTGGGTATGACGGTCCATCACATGTGTCAGTCAGTGGACACTTAGAAAAAGTGTGGAGACCCTTAGGACAGGGGTCTTTGACCGTCACGACGATTGTGCAGGACGGACCGTCGTGGGTATGACGGTCCGTCACATGTGTCCGTCAGTGGACACTTGGAAAAAGTGTGGAGACCCTTAGGACAGGGGTCTCTGACCGTCACTACGATTGTGTAGGACGGACCGTCGTGGGTATGACGGTCCGTCACATGTGTCCGTCAGTGGACACTTAGAAAAAGTGTTGAGACCCTTAGGACAGGGGTCTCTGACCGTCACGACGGTTATGCAGGACGGACCGTCGTGGGTATGACGGTCCGTCACATATGTCCGTCAGTGGACACTTAGAAAAAGTGTTGAGACCCTTAGGACAGGGGTCTCTGACCGTCATGACGGTTGTGCAGGACGGACCGTCGTGGGTATGACGGTCCGTCACATGTGTCCGTCAGTGGACACTTAGAAAAAGTGTTGAGACCCTTAGGACAGGGGTCTCTGACTGTCACGACGGTTGTGCAGGACGGACCGTCGTGGGTACGATGATCCGTCATCGGGTTTTTGTGCTGTCATTCAGAGACAGAACTGGGGATCCCACATTCACCCCATGTGATTCATACCTAAAGACCCAACATTTATCTAACACTCTTTAACCTAAATACCTATCAAATTTATAGGTTTTAAAGCCCTAATTTCTCTAGTTTTATCCAGGCATTTTGTGGAATTAATAACCTAGGTTGACACTATATATTTAAAGAGCAAAAGACCCATATGCTAATAGTAAAGAAAAACAAAACAAACTAAGTAAATAGGTAGAGTTTTCAGGAACACATACCTTGGAAGAGGAGAAAATAATACGAAAGTGATGGCACCCAACCGAGAAGACTGAGAAGCACAGCAGCAGACTCCGACCAGGAAGAGAGATTTGTGAGGGAAAATGGTAGAATGTGGGGAATTTGGGAAGAGAAAGCGGTTGAAAGGCTCAAATGGGGGAAAGAGGGAAAGAAAACTGTTAAATGAAGGGGTGGGGGGTTTTAAAACGTTTAAAAACTTTTGAAATTCATCAGACGGGTCGGGTCGGGTAGCCGGGTAATGATGTGACGAAACCCCGATGACGGTCCGTCGCATATGTGACGGTCCGTCATAGGTTACATCGCATGTGCCCTAATTCTTAAAAAATACTAAAGAGCGTACCTGGCACGACGGAGTCATGCGACGGTCCGTCACAGGCGTGACGGTCCGTCGATGTATCCGTCAGTGAATGTGGCAGAGTAACTTTTCTGCAGAACTTCCTGTAGATGTGCTACCTGAAAATTTACAACCCATTAATAGAAAAATTTCTACCGCTACTGGAAAGAAAAACTATAAAGTGGCTAGATGATAAATATTGGGTTGCCTCCCAACCAGCGCCTGATTTAACATCGCGGCACGACTGAGGATACTTGATTACACAGACTTCATCAAGATGATATGCCTCAATCACCTCATTCGCCGATTCCGCATGACCTATATAGATTTTTAGACGATGTGCGTTCACCTTAAACCGCACACCTTCCTTATTTTCCAACTCAACCGCTCCTTGAGGGAATAATTGGGTGATCGAGTAAGGGCCAGTCCATTTAGACTTGACCTTTCCCGGTAACAAGCGCAATCTAGAGTTGAATAAAAGCACTGAATCCCCAATCATAAACTCTCGTTTCTCGATCTTTAGGTCATGGTACTTCATCTTTTCTTTGTAGAGGGCTGAGCTTTCATAGGCCTTTAGGCAACATTTATCAAGTTCATTTAACCCATTTAACCGTTGTTCTGCAGCTTCGTTCCAGTCCATTTTTAGCTTTTTCATAGCCCACATGGCTTTATGCTCTAATTCAACCGGAAGATGACATGCTTTCCCATATACTAGTTGGTATGGGGACATACCTATGGGAGTCTTATACGCTGTCCGGTAAGCCCAAAGAGCATCATCAAGCCTCCTTGACCAATCTGTTCTACTAACGTTCACTGTTTTTGACAAAATCTGTTTGATCTCCCTATTTGATACTTCAACTTGCCCACTAGTTTGAGGATGGTAAGGAGTGGCCACATTATGGCGAACCCCATATTTCTCCAATAATCCCTTGAAAAATTTGTTGCAAAAGTGGGATCCCCCATCACTAATAATTGCCCGTGGGGTACCAAATCGAGAGAATATATTCTTTTTCAAGAATGCAGTGACACTCTTCCCCTCATTGTTTGCGAGGGCGATGGCTTCCACCCTCTTAGATATATAATCAACTGCTACTAAAATATACTTCATTCCATGAGAACTCACAAACGGACCCATGAAGTCAATACCCCAAACATCAAATAACTCAATCACAAGAATGGGGTTTAGAGGGAGCTCTTGCTTTATTGAAATGCCGCCATCTCTTTGGCATCTATCACATGCTTTGGTGAACTCATGAGCATCTTGATGAATAGTTGGCCAATAGTAACCACATTGTAAGATCTTATGAGCAGTCCGGACACCACTATGATGTCCACCAAAGGGTGAGGAATGGCATGCCTCTAAAACACTCAACATCTCAACTTCTGGCACACAACGCCGAATGAGCCCATCAGCATAGCTCCTGTATAAGTATGGTTCATCCCAAAAGAACTTCTTCACATCATACATGAACTTTTTCCTTTGATGAAAAGACAAGTTTGATGGAACAATATCACTAGCTAAGTAGTTCGCAAAATCTGCGAACCATGGAATCAGGTCTTGTGAGGCAGCCAATACATGCTCATCGGGGAACGTGTCATCAATATCAGTCTTATACCCCAACTCTCTCATAGCTTCATCTTCTAAATGGGACAAGTGATCAGCAACTTGATTTTCGATCCCTTTTCTATCCCTTACCTCAAAGTTAAATTCTTGCAGTAGTAATACCCAACGAATTAACCTCGGTTTTGGCATCCTTCTTTGCCACCAAATATCTCAGGGCTGAATGGTCAGTATGCACTATAACTCTAGTACCTAGCAAATAGGAGCGAAATTTTTCAAAAGAAAATACTACTGCAAGGAGCTCTTGTTCAGTTACTGTATAGTTCTTCTGAGCTTCATTGAGGCTTTACTAGCATAGTAAATGGGATGAAGGATTTTGTCCCTTCTTTGTCCCAATACCACACCAAGGGCAACCCCACTCGCATCACACATCACCTCAAATGGACTGCTCCAATCCGGAGAAATAATGATAGGTGCTGATACCAATTTTTCTTTTTGATCGCCAAATGCTTTAAGACAGGATTCATCAAAATAAAATTTACAATCTTTCTCCAGCAGTTTGCACAATGGATGTGCAATTTTTGAGAAATCTTTCATGAATCTCCTATAAAAACCTGCATGTCCAAGAAAGCTTCTCACACCTTTTACAGAGATAGGTGGAGGAAGTCTCTCTATCACCTCGACTTTGGCTCGATCAACTTCTATGCCCTTTTCTGAAATACGATGGCCCAAAACAATACCTTCTTTGACCATGAAGTGGTATTTTTCCCAATTGAGTACTAAGTTGCAGTCTTCACATCTCTTAAGAACCTCAGATAAATGGCTCAAACATCGCTCGAATGATTCACCAACCACAGAAAAATCATCCATAAAAACCTCAATAGTATATTCTACCATATCGGAGAATATTGACATCATACATCTCTGAAATGTGGCGGGTGCATTGCACAACCCAAACGGCATTCTCTTGAACGCAAAGGTTCCATATGGACAAGTAAAAGTGGTCTTCTCTTGATCTTCTGGTGCAATAGAAATCTGATTATACCCTGAATAACCATCAAGAAAACAGTACCACCCTTTTCCAGCGAGTCTATCCAACATCTGATCCATGAAGGGCATGGGAAAATGGTCCTTTTCGGTCCATGCATTTAATTTCCGGTAATCCATACACACCCTCCATCCAGTCACCGGCCTCATTGGAACAAGTTCATTTTTTTCATTGGGGACCACAGTCATTCCCCCTTTCTTAGGTACACACTGAACAGGGCAGACCCAACTACTATCGGCGATCGGATATATTACTCCAGCATCCAACCATTTTATGATTTCCTTCTTCACGACCTCTTGCATAGGTGGATTTAAGCGTCTCTGGTGCTCAATACTTGGCTTATGATCGGGCATGAGTTGGATTTTATGAGAACAAATACCAGGAGGGATCCCAATAATGTCCGCAATGGTCCACCCAATAGCTCTTTTGAACCTTTTTAGCACTTTGACCAAACTCTCAACTTGTTGTTCATTCAGATCTGATGCAATGATTACCGGCAATGTGTCACCGTTTCCTAAGAATTCATACCTGAGATGAGGTGGGAGAGCTTTTAGTTCTAGCTTTGGAGCCTCCTCTATGGATGGTTTAGCGGGTGGAGACTCGCGATTCTTCATGTCTAGCTCATATTTCTTCGGTTTAAACCGAACATTACCACGATCAAGAGCAGCGACTAATGACCCATATTCTTCAATGCATTCCTTATCAAAATTCATTATCACTGCCGCCAGTGCTTCTACACCTAGACGTTCTTCTATTTGTGTCTCGGGTGATTCACCAACTTTGTAGGATATGGTAGATACCGATTGGAGCTCACCACTCTGCCGCATGGACCTACAAATGTTGAAAGTCACTTCTTCATTGTTCAATCGAAATTTCATCTGCCCCTTTTCCATATCAACTAAGGCTCTACCCGTAGCAAGGAATGGCCTCCCAAGAATAATAGTCACCTCAAAATCAACTTCACAATCAAGAATAACAAAATCTGCCGGAAATATGAACGACTCCACCTTTACTAGCACATCATGGAGTATCCCTATAGGCCTTTTTACTGTTCGATCGGCCATCAGTAGCCGCATCGCAGTGGGCTTTGGGTCACCCAAACCCAACTTCTTGTAAATCGAGAGGGTCATGAGATTTATGCTTGCCCCCAGATCACATAATGCTTTCACAAAATGTAATAACCCGATTGTACAAGGAATAGTGAATGCACCCGGATCTTCTTTCTTTTGCACCAAAGACCTTGTAGCAATAGCACTACAATGCTGCATTCTGTCATCCTCCTCAAAAGTGACCGATCTTTTCTTTGTAACCAAATCTTTCATAAACTTGGCATAACGAGGCATTTGTTCAAGAGCCTCTACCAAAGGGACATTGATAGAAAGTTGCTTCAACATTGTTATAAAACGCCAATATTTACCATCCTCGGTCTTTTTCACTAATTTTTGAGGAAAGGGGGGGGGGTCTAGGCATGGGAGTTACCTTTTTAGGCACTTCAGTGTCTTTTTCAGTGTTGTCTTCTACTTCATCACTAACCTCTACCACTTTATCATTATCTCTCATCACCTTTTACACAATAGACGGTATAGGTGGGTCAATAGTTTGTTTACCCCCACGAGTAGTAATTGCCATACAGTGTCCATCATTTTTCGGATTTTGGACAGTGTTGCTAGGAAGAGTGCCCGGTTGCTGTGTGTTCACAGTTGCAGATAATTGAGCCATTTGCAATTCAAGCTGCTTAATTGATATGGCATGTGTATCGACTTTCTGTCCAATACCCGCTACATCACTCCTTAACTCTTTGGTGTGCTCATCACTAGCATCGAACCTCCTCCTCATCTTGTGCAACATATCCTCAACTCGCACCATACTACCTCCACCATCCCTAAGAGCAACTTCACGATTTTGAGGAGGAACATAGGGCCCACTCCTACCATTTCTGTTACTATAGTTACCCCTGTTGAAGTTGTTGTCGCGGTTGTAGTTTCTATCACGGACATAATTACCCTCACGGTTGTAGTTACCATAGTTCCAACCTTGATTCCCTTGACCTTGGCGCTAATTCTGCTGATTGGAGCCTTGGGCATTCGGTCGGAAACCCCCCGTCTGATCATTTACTGCATAGGAATCTTCCTCATAATAATATTCATCAGTTAGTGGTGGTGGTTTAGACAAGTAGTTCACTGCGTTTATCTTTTCTGCACCCCCAGTGACATGTTTTAACACCAACCCAAGCTCAGTTCTCATTTGTGCCATCTCCTCACGAATCTCATCTGTGGCTGAGTTGTGTGTGGATTGCACTGCAAAAGTATTTCTCCCAGTATCTGATTTCCTAGTACTCCATGCTTTATTATTCCGGGAGATTTTCTCTAATTTTTCGGCAATTTCAGAATAAGGACACTCTCCATAAGAACCACCTGCTATAGTATCCAATACTGCTTTATTATTATAATCCTATCCCCGGTAGAAATATTCTTTCAGTGACTCATCATCTATGCTGTGATTGGGGACACTTCTCAAAAATGAAGTGAACCTATCCCAAGAACTGCTAACTGACTCTCCTGGTAGTGCCACAAAGTTGTTCACTCTGTCTTTGTGATTTAGTTTCTTGGAGACCGGGTAGTAACGTGCTAAGAAAACGTCCCTTAGTTGGTTCCAAGTGAAAATTGAGTTATAAGGGAGCTCAGTGAACCAAATAGCAGCCTCTCCCGTCAGTGAGAGAGGAAATACTCTTAGCCCTATTACATCCAAATTCAAATCAGGCCTCCCTACACAGCTTTTACACACTGCCCTCACCTTAGCTATATGGGCATGTGGGTCCTCCGATGGTAGTCCTGAAAACAAACCTCTAGCCGTGAGCATTTGCATTAGACTACTAGTGACTACAAAGGTGTGACCTTCTGGTAGAGGGGGCAAAACAAGTGGCCTATCAGAATCTGCAATATTATCATAACCTCTGTAGTATTCTTGAGGACGTGGAGCAGGATTTTGTCCCCTTTGTGCACCTTGACCAGGATTCTCAGGTAATAATCGACCATGAACATCAACCGGAGCTGGGATGTTCTGGTTTGGATTATCATCATTTATACCCAAGTTTCGATTCATATTGCGTAGTGTACGCTCTAACTCGTGATCGTAGGGAAGGGTTCTCTTCCTCTCCGTGTATTTGGCATAGAAGGACGTTATTTCTGGAAAAAAAAATCAAAAACAACAGAAAAAGTAAAATCAGGAAAATATTGACTAAACTTTAGTAATAAGTTTAAGTTAATTTAAAAGCTACTTTCCCCGGCAGCGGCGCCAAAATTTGATACGCTCAAATTTACTTCTCAAATAAGAAGTAAAGCGGTCGTATCAAGTAAAGAACCCAACTAATAAGGTTGAGGTCGATCCCACAAGGAAAATAGTTCAGACTTAACTTTATTCTATTATTACAATTATTTAGCCAACTATTTTCCGAGAAAACAAAAGACAAAAGGGGGGGTTTTATTTCTAAATTAATGAAACTAATTAACTAAATAAAAATGAATAACTAACAGATTCAGCTTTCGGAGTTAAATCAAATTATAAAAGTAACTAGGGCTTAAGTGTTCCCCACAGGTTCCTAACTTGGTAAATCTAACTATAACAATTCTATCCTAATATCTTGCATGTAAAGTGATAAGTTATGCATCTCTAAATCCTTGGTCCGGCATCTAGAGAATTTCACTCCGCACCTTGGTCCGGCTACGTGTGTTGCTATACTAACCCTTATCTTTACCTCATATTAAACATCGTATTCGGTATTTGACTAAGCTTTTAGCTCGTACCAACCAATACTAGCCTATTAGATAGTCTACACTAAATATATGTTGATAATTCTTTTCCTATTATCTACCTCCTTGGTCCGGCAAGTATCATTAAGGCGAGCTCTAACATTGGCCATCCGTTAAAAAGACTTCTACACGAAGGAATTATCAATACATACAAGACACCACTCTAGAATTGTTATTTAAGTTAGATTTTTACCTTGTTATTCACCCATGGTTCCCACAACCCTAGCTATGAGGTTTAGTTACCCATGTTCATAATTACACAATTCATATTGTTAATGGAAGAATTCATGCACTTACTTTTATGAAAACGAATAATTTCCCAGAATTTAACTTGATTAATCAACAAAATCACCAACAATCAATTCCCGAAAAAGTATCTTAATTCCCAAAATCGAGAGTTCAATACTATACTAGAAGAACTAAAAACTAAAAATTATCCAGAAAGTCTAACCCCAAAAACGAGGTTTTTCCAACTATTTATAATAAAAACAAAATCTAATCAAATAAGGATTCTATTTACTAGAAATCGGTCCAAACGCGTCTGGGTCGACGGACCACGTGACGGACCGTCATGGACATGACGGACCGTCATAGCCTCCGTCGTCCCATACTTCACACATTCTTCTATTGCTTTCTTCAATCCCCTCGACGGACAGGTATGACGGACCGTTTCAAGCACGACGGTCCGTCGAGGGTCTTCATTCCAAAATACTTGAACTTGTAGGAATTTGGGTACTGGGACTACTTCTCTGATCATCATGACGAACAAGCAGGACGGACCGTCGTGGCTATGACGGTCCGTCATGGACTTCCGTAATCCCACACTTGGTCAGACTTCCCCATTTTCCTTCAGCAACTTCTCCCTTCACTACGATGCCACCTACGGAACGTCACAGCCTCAACAGACCGTCATGGATTCCGTAGGTGATCTTTTCTGCATTTCTCTCTCAAAAACTCCCGCGTTTATCCTTGGATAGATTTTCTGCAAACAAAGAGAAACTTACATAAAAATCAACACAAAAAGGTTTCGACACACACTAAACTTAAGGAAAAAGCATTAGAAATACCGCAAAACCATGGTACATCAGGCACAGATGGCTACACTTCTGCATCACATCCAGCCTTGGATGCAGAGGACTATTGCTGAGGCAGAGGAGCGCAAGATGGCACAACACACAGAGAAGAAGATCGCAAAGGTACATCAGCGTTTAGACGCTTTTGAGTTGCGAGTGCTAGCCCGACCAGCACCTCCGGTGGACATGTCGACCCTTCAGGCTGCGGTTGAGAGTCTGCGGGCTGATCTTGATAGGATCCTAGAGGCGAGGGTACCTAATTCTGAGGCCCCTTCTGCAGAGTCTGCTGATGACACAGTGATGGCTGCTCTTTTTGCCACTTCTGATGCTCCACCACCTCCCCCACGAGAGCATGCCAAGAGACGCAGGGGTCGAGAGGAGGATGAGGCTAGGGCGAGGAAGAATGAGCGCCTTGAGATGGAGGCTGCGAGGAGATCCTCGATTGCTGATGAGGAGGCCCATAAATTGAGGGCTGTAGAGTTAGCTGTCGGGGCGTCTAACTCCAAAATTGTATATTCTGTGGGAGGCACTACTGATGGTGTTGTTGATGCTGAGGACATTACTGAGGATGTCCAGACTACGCAGGGAGTTGGTTCCGGTGAACCGGACCAACCAGCTTGCTGATCGCCGGCGCTTAGCGCCTCAGGTTTGCTTCACTTACCTTTCGCGTAGTTTAGCTTTTCTATGCATTGGGGACAATTGCATATCTTTTTTTTGGGGGTGGGGTAAATGGAAAGTGAGTACTTGGGTGAATTCTGAGTAGCCCAAGTTCACGATCCTTTTTTGGGGTTTTCTTGCCTGTGTTCTTTTTCCCCAAAAGACTGATTACTTTTATTGTTGAACCGACATGTCACATTTTATATACATAGTATAAATCTGAAGCATGATGGCTAAAATAAATATGATATCTCGATAATCAAAATGATGCATGACTAGGCATAGTAAGTGATAATTGTGTGGTTTGAAACATGAAATAAAGATACACTACTGCATGATCCTGAATCTAAGACTTGAACTAGGTGTCTAATAATCTGGGAATGCAAGGAATGTCAAGTGAGTGTGAGGTGAATTCGAATGTCCACCATCAATACTGAGCTAGAACTTGCCTGGTTAGTCCTGCTAAAAGTGAGTCAAATCAATTAATTAGGAAAGGATCATAGGCCCTTGTTCGAAATAGTCAATATTGAGCCTAAAAATAACAGAAAACCAAATGAAGTTAATCCCTTTTTGCTCCAAATGAATTGAGCTCAAAATAGATCTTTCTTTTTCACCCCAAATGATCTTCTCTCGGAACAATGTGTTGGCCCTGGTCCCTCCTTGGACATGTGCACCTCAGTTTATGCCAAAAGCATAAGTTGAGGGTGGCTAATGCAGAAAGCAACCTTGTTTTGGCCCTGAACCAACCATGGATATTGTGAACCTTGACTCATGGCAAAATCATGATTTGAGGGTGGCTGTTATAAGGAAAACCCCGAAAAATGGGGTTGAAAGAATGAAGAGAAAGAAAGAATAAAACAGAAGTGACTAAAAAAAAATATGAATAAAAAGCAAAATAAACACAAGAAAAGAGAAAAGTCACTTACACATAAGGATAAGAAAGGGAAAACAGCAAAGTGAAAAGAAAATTGAGTAATAGGGCGAAATAAAATGATACAAAGGTGGTTCACTTAGCCGATATGTCAAGGAGGGCAACAAGTCACTAAAGTATACCTAAATATACCCTACCTGACCGTGAGCCTATGTTACAATCTAAAAAAAAAAGTCCTATTGTGATCCTAAGAGTTGTATGGCGAACTTGAAGTAGTGAAAATAAGGGCAAGCCTATGGAAATATGTATAAATGAGTTGTGAATTTGTTCTGAGAGTGAGTGTTAAAAAGTGATCCTTATACTCAAACTAAAATCATTGTGTGAAAAATGAGGATGTTATTTGAAGTGAGGACAGGAGTTGCAATACAAGAAATATTAGCATCTCGGTGAGAAATTGAAGAGGATAGGTGTCATTGCGTGGTGAAGTCTATGTCATGGTCTGATTATACACAAGTCAATGTCTAATAGTGATACCATTCATGAACATAATGAGAATAATCGGGATTGATAGCCAAATGATTGCGAAAGTTAAAATATGGATACTTTTGTACAAAGATTTTGTAGTGAGTCATAGTGCGTCGCTTGAGAACAAACAACGAATTTAAGTTGAGGGGGTTGATGTACCGTGGTTTCACGGTATTTCTAATGCTTTTTCCTTAAGTTTAGTGTGTGTCGAAAGCCTTTTTGTGTTGATTTTTATGTAAGTTTCTCTTTGTTTGCAGAAAATCTGTCCAAGGATAAACGCGGAAGTTTTTGAGAAAGAAATGCAGAAGAGACAACCTACAGAATCCATGACGGTCCATCGAGGCTGTGACGGTCCGTAGGTGGCATCGTAGTGAAGGGAGAAGTTGCTGAAGGAAAATGGGGAAGTCTGACTAAGTGTGGGATTACGGAAGTCCATGACGGACCGTCATAGCCACGACGGTCCGTCCTTCTTGTTCGTCGTGATGATCAGAGAAGTAGTCCCAGTACCCAAATTCCAAGAAGTTCAAGTATTTTTGAACGAAGACCCTCGACGGACCGTCGTGCTTGAAACGATCCATCATACCTGTCCGTCGAGGGGAATGAAGAAAGCAAAAGAAGAATCTGTGAAGTATGGGATGACGGAGGCCATGATGGTCCGTCGTGTCCATGACGGTCCGTCACGTGGTCCGTCGACCTAGACGCGTTTGGACATATTTTTAGTAAATAGAATCCTTCTTTGATTAGATTTTGTTTTTATTATAAATAGTTGGAAAAACCTCGTTTTTGGGGTTAGACTTTCTGGATAATTTTTAGTTTTTAGTTCTTCTATTATAGTATTGAACTCTCAATTTTGGGAATTAAGATACTTTTTCGGGAATTGATTGTTGGTGATTTTGTTGATTAATCAAGTTAAATTCTGGGAAACTATTCGTTTTCATAAAAGTAAGTGCATGAATTCTTCCATTAACAATATGAATTGTGTAATTATGAACATGGGTAACTAAACCTCATAGCTAGGGTTTTGGGAACAATGGGTGAATAACAAGGTAAAAATCTAACTTAAATAACAATTCTAGAGTGGTGTCTTGCATGTATTGATAATTCTTTCATGTAGAAGTGTTTTTAACGTATGGCCAACGTTAGAACTCGCCTTAATGCTACTTGCCGGACCAAGGAGGTAGATAATAGGAAACGAATTATCAACATAGATTTAGTGTAGACTATCTAATAGGCTAGTATTGGTTGGTACGAGTTAATAACTTAGTCAAATACCGAATACGATGTTTAATATGAGGTAAAAATAAGGGTTAGTATAGCAACACACGTAGCCGGACCAAGGTGCGGAGTGAAATTCTCTAGATGCCGGACCAAGGATTTAGAGATACATAACTTATCACTTTACATGCAAGTTATTAGTATAGAATTGTTATAGTTAGATTAACCAAGTTAGGAACCTGTGGGGAACACTTAAGCCCTAGTTACTTTTATAATTTGATTTAACTCCGAAAACTGAATCTGTTAGTTGTTCATTTTTTATTTAGTTAATCATTTTCATTAATTTAGAAATAAAACCCCCTTTTGAAGTCTTGAGGATGACTCTAGTTAGGGAAGTTGGTTAATCTTGTTGACATGATCTAAACCTTAGGAAGTCTTAAGGACTATTTAGGTAATCTTGAAGAGGTCAATGCACTATGGACATTATCTTGTCGATTTACTTAAGTAGGTCTTTTGATAGTCTTTGGAAGGAGAATGTCTTCTAAATTAAGTGTTGGTGTGTTTAGTGAGAATGATTCTATTTGAGGTAGTCTATAGGATCTGTTTTGTGTGTGTAATAGAGATTGTATGGGCGGTCGCTCCACACTCACTCAAGTGAACTTTGGAAATCACCTTTGGAAGATGAATCTTACATAGATGTTTATGATTGTTTTCTAAGTATGTATGTGACTCATTGTAGGTAATCTTAAGGGTCGTTTAAGCACATCTAGAGAGGGTGTATGGGCGGTCTCTCTTTATGTGACTTAAGTGAATCTTAGGATGACTTAAAGTGAGGGAAATACATGCTAGGAAGACTTAAAGTGAGGGATGAAGTGCTTCACTATAACAGTGAATTAGTTCACTGTACAGTGAATATAGCTCACTGTAAAGTGAGTTCTTTAAATGGTATTTTTGGTTAATTGTTATCTTATGTGTTTCTTAATTGCTAAATGATGTTCTTATGATTAAAATATGATTTCTATAATGAAAAGATGCATATTTCCAATAAAGTCCGTTTTCATGATTTTATGCATATAGCTATACTTAGTACATGTGGTTGTACTAATTCCATGCTTTATTTTCTATCTATTGTTCTTGGTAGGTGAAGAGCTTGTGAAGTGAAGGCTTGGACTTAGAAGATCGTTCAAGAAGAAGTTGAAGTATGTCCTCAATTGACTCGAGGGCATATGTCTTTTATTGTTTTTCTTTGAAGTATTGTAATAGACTATGTCTTTCTATTTTCATATTGAAGTATGGGCCATGTCCCAAAGTACTCTTGTGTCTTAAGATGATGAGAGTGAGACTTAGTATTTCTATTACTTTTATATGAAAGAGATTTTTAAAGACTATATTATGTTTTGTGAAAAGTTTTAATTCCACACTACTTTTCACTATGTATATGGAATGAATGGTATGAATGAGGCTTGTGTTAGAACTCTGAGAGTTCGACAACGCCGGTCGCAATCCGAGATTGCACCCTATCTTCTAGGGTATGGTTTCAAGTTGTGACAAAGTTGGTATCAGAGCATAGGTTGGTGAAAAGAGTATTAGGTATCAAAAAGTCTCATCAACTCACGTCTAGTAGAGTCTTGACCATCGGTGTGAGTCGCGACACATCTATGGGCGAGAGGCTATAGGACGATAGTGTTTCCCTTCATTTCTACTCCTATGTTCGTGCGGTAGAGTTATGTTATGATTATCCTTCTTATGAGTTTCCTTTTGTTTGCTAGGAGATGAATACTAGAAGGAGGGCCGCTTTAAGGATGGAAGAGGGAAGGGGTAATGATGAAGTTCTTCCCCAAGTTGAGCAAGTTTCTCAAGGTGCTCAAGGTGGGCAAGGTGCTCAAGATGATCAAGTGCCTCCTCAAGGTGATCATGCTCCTAATGTAGTAGGAGGTGATGAGGTGCCGTAATTGTCTAATAGGGTGATTGGAGAGGCTTTGCTTACTTTAGCCCAAGCCGTAACGGCTCAAGCTAACTTGAACATGATGCCTAGGGTTAATGCTATGGAGAGCACTATGTCATCTAGGTTGAGAGACTTTGTGAGGTTGAATCCTCCAATCTTTCTTGGCTCTAAGGGGAATGAGTATCCCCAAGAATTCCTTGATGGTGTGTACAAAGTTTTGAGTGCTATGGGGGTTACATCTAGGGACAAGGCGGAGTTGGCTTCTTATCAATTGAGAGATGTGTCTCAAATTTAGTAAACTCAATGGAAGGACAATAGACCGGTGGAGTCGGGTCCTATTGAGTGGGAAGAATTCAAGGAAGCTTTTCTTGGCAAGTACTTTCCCCGTGAGAAGAGGGAAGAGAAGGTAAAAGAATTTATCAATCTCAAGCAAGGCAATATGAGTGTTGAGGAGTACTCTTTGAAATTCTCGACTTTGTCTAGGTATGCACCTTCCCTAGTGACTAATTCAAGTGATGAAATAAGTTGTTTTGTGACGAGTGTAGCCGATTTAGGTAAGGAGGAATGTCGTACGACTATGTTGCATGATAATATGACTTTGGTTAGACTCATGGTGTAGGCACAATCAATTGAAGAATCTAAAATTAGGAGGATGTCAAGGAACTTGAAAAGGAGTGTTGCTAGTGACCAAGTGCAATCTAGGTTGAAAAAGAGGGTTCAAACTCAAGATGGACCTAGTGTTCCTAAGAAGAAGTTTGAGAAGAGAGGTGGTTCTAGCAATGACAAACCTTTATGTGCCACTTGTGGTAAGAGACATTATGGTGAGTGTTTATTGGGTACCGGTAGTTGCTTTGGATGTGGAAAGGATGGGCACAAAGTGAGAGATTGTCCAAACATTACTTCTAGGTAGGAGGGCAAGAGGGTTGAGCCTAGTGTTCCAAAGGAAGATGCTCCAACTAAGAGGCGTTTCTATGCACTCCGGACTAGAATTGAGAAGCCGGGTGATGATGATGATGATGTTGGTAAGTTCTTGTTTCTCTTTTGATAGTATGAGTTCCTTCTAAGTGGGGGAGTATGGTTTGTAGATGGGATAGAATTCCTTGATTTGTTGCATGTGCATGATGTTTAGGAGTTGGGTTAAAATTGAATTTCATTTACTTCTTGCATTGTGTGATTTATGAAACTTTGAGCATGTTTTGTGATGTGTTTACATGATGTTATCTTGCATTTTAGCATGTTTATATAGAGAATTGCCTAAAGATTGCATTTTTGGAAAAGTTGCTAAAATCATTGTTTCTTTATGAACTGCTCACTGTTAAATTTTTGAGAAAATGACTATTTGATTCTTTGGTCTAAAATTGTAGTAATGTGGTTAGAACTGATGTATATGAGTATGATGTTGAATATAAAATGAGTTTTTGCTATTTGGATTGAAGCATGTGAGCTTTGTAGCATAATGAGTTATAGAATTATTTCTAGATTCTTGTTGTGTTGAGAATCTCTTGATTTTGTGAAATTGATGATTTCTTCTTAGATATGTGTTGTATGTCTTGGTTATGTGCTGCTAGTTTAGTCTCTAATCTTGGAAGTGTTCGGAGAGTGGCAAGTGTCATTCGAGGACGAATGTTGTCCAAGTGGGGAGATTGTAAGACATCAAAAATGAC
Source organism: Solanum sitiens (assembly GCA_016801875.1). Classification (NCBI taxonomy): domain Eukaryota; kingdom Viridiplantae; phylum Streptophyta; class Magnoliopsida; order Solanales; family Solanaceae; genus Solanum; species Solanum sitiens. The sequence goes on from JABWTJ010000743.1 coordinate 585,383, forward strand.
ATAGGTTAACTAGAGCCTAATATGTTGGTCTTTATGTTCTAAGGTCCTAAATATGTTTAATATGTGGTATAGAGGCAGTAGCTAAAATATTAGAGGTGTTGGAAGTCAAACGTCAAGGGACTACTAAGACGTTTGACGACTAAGTCACCTAATTGTCTCTTATATGGTTTTATGTGTTTATGTGTGTTTCTTGGTGTTTTAAGGTTCTTAACAGAGTTAATATAGCATGTATAGTTAGTGGTTAAAGTTTCGTGAAGTTTGGAGGTCAGACGACCAAGAACGTCCAAGGCATTCGAAAGATATGCCTTCAGTCGACCTTGTACGTCTAGGCGAGTTTCGTTGAGCTTTATGTGTTCGTTTTGGATGAAATTCATGTGAGAGGTGTTAAACTTATATATGATCATATTTGGGTTGGAAACGTCCGGGAAATTATCTCCAAGGACAATCAAAGAGTCCTTGAGGAAGGACCCAAAACTGATGTGCAGGCAGTCCAAGGCAGCCTTGGCGACGGAGCTGTCAACGGCCTGTAGTGGCTGTGACGCCCCGTCACAAAGGTATCATCGTGGGGGCCTTGTTCAAGGGTGTATAGGGGACCCTTGGCAAGCTACTGGATCTTGCAAAGAAGGGCCATGACGGTCCGTTGCACCCGTGACGCCCCGTCATGGGCAGGTCGTCGTAGGCCTTGTCTCCTGCACAGATTTTTCTGCCAAGTCAGGGGTGAATTTGTAAATTCACCCCACTTCCAAATAAGAGTTTAGGCGGTTTATTAAGGGTCTTATGGGTATTTTAATTAACTATATAAGTAGTTAACACCCTAAAGACTTCATTCTTCCAAATTGAAAACCCAAATCTCTTAGAAATATCCCAAAACCTCCATTGAAAAGGCATCTTGGTGAGGGGTTCTTGACGGGAAATTCTTCATCAAAGTGAAGGATTATCATCCTTGAGGTATTTATTTTGATCCTTGAAACTTATTTCATCAAGGAGCCCAATCCTCAATGTGTTTTACAAAGTTTTCTAAAGTGAATAGTCCAATTTCGGGATTCTACCATGGGTTCTTGCATAAATGATTTCTAAATATTGAATTATGATATAATTGATATTGTATTGATGATTTCAACATAAATTACCTATGAACCCATGTGAATTGATGAACCCTAGTTTTGACTACTTATTGGGTTACTTGATATTAAGCTAATGTTGATGAATTGTTGTGTAGTTTCTTATGGGCTTTCTAATGATATAAGAATTGTATTCAATTGATATATAATTGATCTTAGATTGTTAAACCTAGATTGAATTGATGTAGATTCATTGAGTTTTATGGTTATTGCTTTGAATTGTTGTTCATGGCCATGGGTAAGGGCCTTGTGATGTTGAATTGGTTGGTTTGGCATTGAATTGAAGTATGGATATGAGGATGAAGGTATGCTGCCCCATTTTCCATAATTTGATATTAATTATAGTTCGATTCTATTGTGTTTGGTATGGTCCACTTATGGTGGTGGTGTTATGTGGTTTACTTGCAATTGATGTGGCCTTGTCGGCGATACATTATGCAATATTATGAGCATGGCCTTATTGGCTACTTGAAGTTATGTGGCTATTGGTTTAGTTTGATGTCATTACTTATCTACATGTGAAGTTATATAGTCATGTATGTATTCTTCTAGTTATGTTGCCTTAAGTGATCATGTTAGACTTTGACTTGATATTATGAATGTAGTGTTAGGTTAAGTATTGGTTATTCATACATGACTTTATGAGTCTATGTGGAGTATATTAATGATGTTATGATGATATATAGGGTGACTTGAATATGTTAGGTTGTTTTAGAGGTGTTTCTACAATGACTTGTATTATGTGTTAAAGGTGAAGTATGTGATGTCTTGTCTTGGTTGACTGGTATCTCTTGCTTGATGTATATATGATTATGGATATGTGATGTCTTGATTTAGGGTGTTAGAACTCTTAGTCTTGAATAAATAAGTATAGGTGAGACCTTAATGATAAGAGGGTCATTTATGTGGAACTTTGAACTTAGTGGCGAGGTTATAAATTGTGAAGTAGTTTGCCGTAATGGTATCCTTCATGTGATGAGTGATGGACATAAGGTTGATTGGATGGAATGGCATCATATCATACCTTAGGGAAGTCACTATCAGCTTCTTGTCTCCAAAGTGAGTTATGCCCTAGTGGACCTTGCTTTGGTAGGGTGAATGTAATTGGGTTATGAACTAGATAAGAGACCTATTTATATGAACCTTAATGTGAATTAATCTATGAGAACTAAGGCTAGCACCGAGTGAGTATGAGTAAGGGGGAAGTGGATTCAGTTAAAGAAGAGATTGAATGCTTCGTACGCCCTTCATATTCCTTAACCATGTGCCTACATGGAATGTGTCCAAGTTCTACCATTGGCAAGTAGAACAACCTCATCGAAGTAGGATAGAACTTAGGATTCCATGTCTTGCTATCATGGTCTATGTCGGTTATTGCCTATTCTCATCATATGGAATACCTATTAGCATTAGATAAGTTTATGAGGTTTAGGTGGTGGTGTGGGACGCTATCTAGACATTGCACAATAGACTTTGAAGGTGTTATGTGGAGTTCCTAGGTCTTGTCCAAGACCATTATGTGAGTGTCTTATGTGATGCTTTATGTGAGTGTCTTATGTGATGTATGAGTCTTAATGAACTAATGAACTAATGACCTATGTTAGTAACTATGTAAATGAAGGAGTACCTAATATAAAGTGACTTAAGCATTCCTGAGCTAAAGTGTGAGGAGGACATGAAAGGATGGTCTCTTCATGTCTTATCTTTGGAAGTCTTGAGGATGACTCTAGTTAGGGAAGTGGGTTAATCTTGTTGACATGATCTAAACCTTAGGAAGTCTTAAGGACTATTTAGGTAATCTTGAAGAGGTCAATGCACTATGGACATTATATTCTCGATTTACTTAAGTAGGTCTTTTGATAGTCTTTGGAAGGAGAATGTCTTCTAATCTAAGTGTTGGTGTGTTTAGTGAGAATGATTCTATTTGAGGTAGTCTATAGGATCTCTTGTGTGTGTGTGATAGAGATTGTATTGGCGGTCGCTCCACACTCACTCAAGTGAACCTTGAAAATCACCTTTGGTAGATGAATCTTACATAGATTTTTATGATTGTTTTCTAAGTATGTATGTAACTCATTGTAGGTAATCTTAAGGGTCGTTTAGGCACATCTAGAGAGGGTGTATGGGCGGTCTCTCTTTATGTGACTTAAGTGAATCTTAGGATGACTTAAAGTGAGGGAAATACATGCTAGGAAGACTTAAAGTGAGGGATGAAGTGCTTCACTATAACAGTGAATTAGTTCACTGTACAGTGAATATAGCTCACTGTAAAGTGAGTTCTTTAAATGGTATTTTTGGTTAATTGTTATCTTATGTGTTTCTTAATTGCTAAATGATCTTCTTATGATTAAAATATGATTTCTATAATGAAAAGATGCATATTTCCAATAAATTCCGTTTTCATGATTTTATGCATATAGATATACTTAGTACATGTGGTTGTACTAATTCCATGCTTTATTTTCTATCTATAGTTCTTGGTAGGTGAAGAGCTTGTGAAGTGAAGACTTGGACTTAGAAGATCGTTCAAGAAGAAGTTGAAGTATGTCCTCAATTGACTTGAGGGCATATGTCTTTTATTGTTTTTCTTTGAAGTATTATAATAGACTATGTCTTTCTATTTTCGTATTGAAGTATGGGCCGTGTCCCAAAGTACTCTTGTGTCTTATGATGATGAGATTGAGACTTAGCATTTCTATTACTTTTATATGAAAGAGATTTTTAAAGACTATATTATGTTTTGTGAAAAGTTTTAATTCCGCACTACTTTTCACTATGTATATGCAATGAATGATATGAATGAGGCTTGTCTTAGAACTCTGAGAGTTCAACGACGCCGGTCGCAATCCGAGATTGCACCCTATCTTCTAGGGTATGGTTTCGGGTTGTGACAGGAAGACTCTTCAAAAGACTCAAAGGGACATTCTTAGTATGCTCGAAAGAATTCTCAAAACTTAAATCTCAACTTTACCTTGAATTTGAATTATGAATTCAAGGTTATGATCATGTTAGAACTGATTTTAGGTGTTTAGAAGTAGCTTAGATTAGTTAGAATCGAAAAGTAGTGAAGGTTCACTTTAAACGAACTTAAACGGAGCAACCGGAGGCAAACTATATGGGGAAGGCGACCCTGGGGCTATGTGTGGTGCGGGGAGCCAGCCCCTGGAGGACAGAGATGGGTTTGGGGCTCTCTGGCAGGCGCGCCGTGCCAGGCCCTAACCTAGAAAATTCTACCGAGTACTTTTGCTCGTTTTCTCACCCTGAATCGCCTAAAATCGAACGCTTTCTTCCCCAATCACTTGGATTCAATTACTTAACTTAATTACAATATAATATACTGGTAAAATACTGAAATTACTCAATTTGATCTCAATAAATCATCAAAACCCCAACACAACAAGATTTAGAATGAACTTCAAGAGCACCTTTCAAAAACTCAAATCTTTAAAGTTTAAGAATGAAATTTCATTGAAAAATAATATGATTGGCGTGTGGGTGAACAAATACAACACTATGGAAGCGTACATACCTCTTAGGAATTAAACCCATGACGAAATCCGCAACTAAACTCAAGAATGTCGACGAACGCCTTCATCCTTGCCTCTTTTGTCCTCTTTTCTTCTCTTTTCCTTTCTTGCCTCTTCTTGAACTCTCAACTAAAACCCTAGGTGTATATTAGGATTATAAAACTGAACCTAAAAGAATTATACTCCTAAAATATTACTAAAAATGAATTAAATTTGATTGGGTAAGGAAAGGACCAAAATACCCCTCACTATTTTCTCCTAACATTCCTTAACTGGACACCTAACTTCAAAAGTCATATCTCACTCATCCGAACTCTAAACTTAGCAAACTCGGCGAATTTGAAAAGGTAATTCAAAGATATTTCCTATGGTATGTTGTAGCACACCTAAATCATCATGTGCTAGGAGTTATGGTCGTTCAAAGTTGACCCAAAACTCATACTTAGCTTAATTTGAAAAATTTTAGATTTTGCTATTTCCAATTTAATTCTTTTGGGAACTCAAGGTGGTAAATCTAGTGAACTGGCCTCAATACTTACGAAATTTTTAATTCCTTGGTGAAATCTCACTCAATACGATTAACGGCTAAAGTCTTAGTTCGAAAAAAATTTTTGGGGTGTTGCACAATTAATTAATTTTGTTTCTCGACATCTATAATTATGTTGCTTAGATTTTTCCAAAATATTGTCATGCTCGTGTCTTATTTGGAAAAAAATGTACAACTTTTGGAGGATTTGACACACCCACCGCCATCAGCATTTTAAAAGACTTTGAGCTACATAATCTTTCAGCATTGGTTGCAAAACTTTAATGGTCATTTAGTTCATGATGAAATTATTAGCGAACATAAATAATAATTGTTAGAGCGATATTATCTAAGATTCTATCAGTCATTTCTTATTAATAATGCATGCATTCCTAGCCATTTAAATGAGCTACATATATATTAACAACTATGATTAATTTTTGAAGATATATTCTCAGAAGTAGCTTAGTTTTGGGGTCTTGGCTCACTTCATATCCATGGAAAGATTGCAAAGTATGACTAAATATGTTTGTTATGTATACAGCGCAAAAAACTATACTTGCGAGATACACCCAATATGACAAAAAAAATATTTATAAATATCAGTGCTCATATCAAATCAACTATTATAGGTAATTCTTGCAGCACAATGTTCTAAATTTGAACATATAAATCAAAAAAGCAACACCATGCTTGAGTCAATCAAGACATCTTTTTAGGGAAACAATGATTCAACATCAAATACATACATGCATCCTTAACAAGATTATATTTATGATGAAAGCTTTTGGAAACAAAAGCAACCTCTATTACTTATAAAGTGCAGATTTTTTCTCTAGTGATCATAATGCCCGACCAAAATTTAATGTACTTCAAGAGCTTCTTAGTAAAAATGACTCCCTTCAATGGTTCGAACAAACTTTTCTTAATTGTAAGGAAATATACAAATTCAAACAAACTTTTCTTAATTGTAAGTAATCTTACAATCTTGTTTATGAGATAGAGTGTGCTCTCCAACTCTAATAAATTATTTTTTAGGGTTTAATTGTCTAATTTTAATAATTCGTATCAAAGTAGTTTGATTTGTGATTGAGGCATTTACTTGAAGTAATAATTTGGAAGAGGGCCCAGAGTTTTGGTATAAACCCACTAAACTCTACTAAAAATGAAATAAAAACTGAAAAATCAAGATTAATCCTAAAAGAATTGTTTAATGACAAAAACAAAATAAAATCAGATGGTGAAAACTCACACGTCTGCAGTTGAAAATATATTTTTAAAAAGATTTAAATTTATCTTTTCAACAAAAAGAATTGATTTTTTTCAACAAAAAAATTGTATTGAAGTTGGAAAATGTTTTCCTTACTTTTTAAAGGGAATTCATTTTCCTTGAATTTGGCGAAAATGAGTTGATTTGGAAACATGTTATCCAAAAAACAAGAGAAAATTGAAAAATGTTTTCCTTCATACCAAACACACCCTTAAGGACACTCAATTTCTGAGAGTCAAAATTTAGAAGTCTCATACCCCCTCCCCATCCAACCCCCCCCCCCAAAAAAAAAATATTCCAAAACTAACCTTCATAATAAAGTTTTTTCTGAAATATAGAGACAATATTAAGGATGCTAGTAGCAAGATTTAACTTAAATACACATACAATATTAGATAAAATTCTCAGTAAAAGTTTAATCATAAAAATGTTTCAATACTAACCTTCACAATAAAGTGAGATTTGTAATCTTAAAAATATAACAAGTACTTGATGTAACAATAACAACAACAATTAAAAAAAATCTAATAATATAAAAATTCTTTATACTATTGACGAACATTAATTAAACTTCATTTCCCCTTTTTGTCTTAGTCCAACCTATCTGCTTTCCAAAAAGCAAAACATGTGTCAAAGTAGCATCAACATCAACATCCGCATCCACATCAACAACATTATGATTGAGTGCTAAATCCATTGGCAATCCTTCATCACTCTTCACCATATCAATCACAAAGGTATTGCAAGTCTCATTTGTTACATTCTTCGATTCACACAAGTTGAAAACAATTGTATCTGGCTCTCAAGCTATTAGCCTTAACAAATTTATGTCAACCCTTTGTAAAGCTGAATTTTTTACTACTTTGGTAGTAAAAAAACCTAAACCTCTATAATTGTGTTGAGCTATCATAGAAGTCAATCTCCTCGTTATGCTGGATCTGAGAGAAGTATTTTTATAGCATATCTCCTAGGGATCACAAACATTTTATTTCCAACATCATTCGGAGTAAGCACTGTCTCAAAAAGTTGCTTCATTTTACTATTACCCTGTAAACAATATTGAAATTTTGACTTTTAACAAGAGGATTATTTTTTTTAAAAAAACATATACTTTTAGAGTATAGGGTTATGATCCCTAAGTAATGTTGGAATTTTAAAATCCATCCATTAAGTATTTTGTAATTTGATTTTTTTAGTTTTACTTGTTATTTTCGACAAATGAAGAAAGGAATATCGTTTTTCCTATTATACCCTCAATTTATTAATATTGAGTTAATATCTTTGAAAAATATAATGAGTAAATATGTTTGAAATCCTATCAATTAATGGGGTAAAATGATAAACTTAGTATTTCAATCATTATTTTCTTAATAAGTGGACCAAGAAAAAAATTAACAAGTAAATCTGAGTAAATAAAGTATTTTAAGGAGGCTTACGTGTTGTCTATACATACCATTATAGGTGACCTAATAGCATAAAAAATCCCTACTCTTATGATGTATACAAGTTAAATTCTTATGAATTTAAACTTTTTGGGGATCGTTATCCAAACTATCTCCAGTGTGACATGCAATAACAACAACAAGAACAACAACAACATGCATATCCAACATAACCTATATGATGAGTGTGTACACATACCTTAGTGCACTGACCGTTATGTTCGTTCAGTACACCTTTCATCAGTCTTGAATCAGAAATATTATTACTTTCACCTTCCATGTTGAATTCAGAGAAAATTAAAAAAAAAAAAAAAGGAACCTTTAAGAAAATGTAAGAGATTGATAAGTACAAGTTCAAATATTTAAATTATGTATTAAGAACACAAACTTCAAATATTTGGGTTCTAACTACATCCTATTCCAAAAGTTTTTTGAGAATAATAATCATTTCAGATTTTTCAGAGTTATGTATCGGGATGTTATAAGAGAGAAGGGAAAAAGATATTTTTGTAATTTACTCAAATTGTAAGAATTTTTAGAGATTGTGTTTTAAGTTGTGCAATTACATAATTATCCTCAAGTTGTTTATTCAGGCACAAACACAAAAAAGTAAATTTAATAGTATTAAAAAAAGAACAACTTAGTTTGTCTCACTCAATCAATATTTATTATCTCATAAAGTCATTTTTCTATTGATTTCAATTTTGTTTTCAACAAAGAAAATGATTTTATGAATAGTACTAAGAACTATTAGATAGCTGAGATCATCTAAGAGATCTTATTCTAAATGCTACTTTCTTTTTCTTTCAGATTTATAGATTTTATGTCTAAAAACGTCCACAAAAACAAAAAAAATAAAATTCATCAGATATTCTAAGGCCCTTATTCTTTTACAAGTAAATAAAAAACAAGAGTTGTCATATAAAAATTAAACAAGAATAATTTTTTAAAATATAAAATAAACAGAAACAAAAATTCATGTGAAAAATTATTAGGATAATGAAAAAAAAATATACCTTGTTATCTCAAGTATTAACAGCAAAAGCTAAGCAATTTTTTGTTTTACAAAATCACAAAATTATTATTGATATGATAGACTCAAAAGATAACATCTATATGTCCTTTTATATAATTGTACCATGTAGATTGTAGTAATTATAGATTATTAATTATTATGTCAATAGGTTATTTCAATTTAATGAAAATTCTAAATTTGTAGATTGGCGAAATCTTTCAAGGTAATGACCTAATTTGGTTTTAATCAATCCTTAATAAAATGTTACAATTAGGGAGGTTTGCGATTTATTTAAAAATTGATCAATTCGAAAACGTGGATCAATTTGACTTTTATTTGGTTTTTACATTTTAAAAAATCAATAATATTTGATTTTTTTTGTTTTGTCAACACTTTCTGAAGAAATAATCTAATCAAACTAACTAATTATATACGTATGTTTTATAATTATATATACATAATAGGAAGGGAAAAAGTTCTGAAAAATATTTAAACTTTGGCCGAAATTGTTGTTACGGTATCAAACTCTATGGAGGACCTTTTACCCCTGAACTATTTAATAGTGTAGTTTTACCCCTCCCCCCCCCCTCCAACTATTTAATAGTGTATTTTAAAGGTATATATGTGTCCACGTGAAATCATTACTATTTATAATATACAATATTTTTTATGTCCATGTGGGCACATATATACCTTTAAATTACACTATTAAATAGTGCAGGGGGTAAAAGGTCATTTCTAAAGTTTAGTATCGTGACAAAAATATAATTTCGGTCAAAGTTAGAATATATTTCAGACCCTTTTTTCCTACATAATATATTATTTTAACAATTACATTTACGCGAAAAATGCAGCACTCTAATGAAAAAGACTAGTGTATGATGTGTCATTTCTTCAATTTGCGATACTGAGTTCATATGCACGTCGAAACACTCTATACCCATATTAGATCATGAATACATTCAGATTCACGTCGAAACATTCCCATACAAAGCCGACTCTATACCAAAGAGAAATCAAACCTGAGATCTCTTAATTAATGATGAAGAAGTACTTACCACTGTACCATAACCCTTATTGCTTACAAACTTTGTATCATGTTGACATGAATAACACATAGACATGAATTTGTATTAGAAGGACAATTATGTCAGTTACCTTACAAATTTATTGTTTACCTTTTTTAATTGGTGTACATGATTACACACTATCATACACATATTATATACATTTTATTCATGCGTAAACTATTTTTAGTTTAATCCTTGGGTGGAGAGTTATTTAGGTTTATTTGTTGAGAATTCTCAAAGCTGTTAATTGTTAATGAAATTTCTTGCCGACTCTCTGTAAAATACTTGTTTGTTCTAGTGTTTCCAAACGCATCATAAGTTAAGTCGATGATGGCAAATAACCAATTATTTGCAATAGAAATATAAATTGCATCCCTCTCTTTTCTTTTTTTGCCCTACATCGCCACACTAAGGAATAGGGGGACGGAAAAGAAGGAGGGTGTGGTGGGGTTCATATCAACTTGTTTCGACCTAGAATAATAAAAAAGAGTAATATTAAAATTTGATTCATATAAAATTATGTATCTCTTTTTGTAAAAAAAGACAAATAATTGAGTCCGTGAATTTATTAATTAATAATATAACATTCCATTCTTTTCCAAATTCATCCATAACTTCTTTTGTTGAAAATTTTAAATTTTCATATGCTTTTCCAACATTCATTTTCCTCTCTATACTAGTTAATTTTATTTCTTTAATTGTTATACCAAATATGTTGTTGTCATATTCACGCAATTCATGTGATTATTTTAGTTTCTCCATTTCTATTTAAATATCATCTTTACAAGAAATAGATATTAAGTAATACTTCCTCCCTCCTCTTTTAATTTTCAAAATTTTCTTTTTTAGAGTCAAAATATAAGAACTTTGACTATCATTTTACAATGTATTTTTTCATCACATTGATATGAAAAAAATTACAATTTATAGTACTTTTCGTATAGTTTTTGAATATCTAATTTTTTTTGTTTGATGTATCAAATTAATGTAATCTAATTTAACTTTGAAAATTAGGCAAATTGACTTTCGAAAAGCGCTACACGAAAATTAAAAGTGGTCAGAGGGAGTACTTGTCGTTTTACAAAATCAATACATGAATGACAATATTCTTCCTATTTTACCATTGAAAGTAATTATGTTTGAAAATATACAGTTAATCAACATAGGAAAACTGTAATTAATTCATGTTCATTGGTCAAATTAATCAATTAAAATAAATTAATTCATGTTCATTTATTAAAACTTTGACTTTAAGAAAACACTAAATAAGAGTACAATGATAAAGTTACTAGTTTCTTAAGGAGCTTGAAACCTAAAATGGTGACAGCTACATAGAAACGGGGGAGTACCTTTTAAACCAAGTATATACATCCTTTCATATCTTTGTTACAAAAATATATATATTCACCCCCTTTTCTCAGTTTTCTTGATATTCCAAATTGATTAACAGTTTGATTTAATTTTGTGCGTATGTGTTTTTCATATATCATTTTTGACAGGCAACATTAATTTTTATGTACGTGAAGGTTGTTTCTTATTTGTGCTAAGGTATGCTTTCTTCTTTTGTTATCCTTTTTGATGATCAATTTTTTTCCAGTTCTATAAGAAACTTTAATTAGATCTAAAAGCTTTAGTCTTTGAAATGTGTATTGCTTTCTACATTTATGCCACCACGAAACAAAAAAAAAAAGAAGAAAGGAAGAAGGGATTAGAGTTCTAATTTGTCATTAGAAAAGAAAATCTATGATTTTTTACTAGATCTAAGTTATATACAATATTGAATTATAGATTTATTTGCACTATATAATTATAATTTAATTTTTGTGGTTAGAAAGATAAGTACTATTTCGTGTGGTTCGGCCGATTTTGTTGTATGAGATGGAGTGTTCAACTTCTATATTTAGAAGATATAATTAAGTTGTGAAATCGAGGATATTGAGATGGATGTGTTGAAATACTAGAAGTGATAAGATTAGGAATGAGGATATTCGTGGGAGAGGCATCTGTTGTGGACAAGGTGAGGAAAGTGAAATGGAGATAGTTTGGACATGTGAAGAGGAGACGCAGAAATGTCATAATGAAGAGTAGTGAGAGGCTGAATGTAGTGGGTAGGCGGAGAGGGAGAAGGAGAGGGAGAGGGAAAGGTAAGCCGAATAAGTATTGAGAAGAGTAAGTAGATAGAACAATATGACACAATTTCAACTTATCTAGGACATGACCTTATATAGGGGTGTGGAGGTCGTGGATTAGGATAGACGGTTAGTAGGTAATGGAGGCGTGTGATCTTGTTTTTAGACGGATTTAGGTTTGGAGATCTTTGTCATAGTATTAATCTCATTTTTGTAGTTTCTTGCTTTGATATCTATCATTATCTGCTATTTATTGTCTTTCAGTTATTGTATCATTGCTTTGATGTTATTGTTTCTTTTATTAGTTGTTGTGTTTACTTCGAAAACAACTTCTATCTCCCTGAGATAGGGTACAATATGCGTAATTTGTACCCTCGTCAACCCCCCACATTATAAAATTTCATTGAATATGTTGTTATTATATTTGGTTAGAACTTGTGTTATTGAATAGTTGAGTATCCATGAGGGTGTAATAGAATCTTTGAGAATTATTCACATTTAATTTAGAGATTTCAAATTCTAGAAGCATAGATTTTTTTTATAAAAAAAATAACGCACAAATATCTATGTTATAAACTAGCCATGTATATAATTGTTAGCTTATATTTTTAATAATCAATATATTTATCATAATTTTTTTTTCTCGTAATAGTATAGCACTATGCATGATACTAAACACTAGGAACCCGAACTCAGACTCGACATTAACTTGATTATATTTTGACAAAGCTCAATTGGGCTAGCTCAACTCGAGCTCAATTAGATTTTGACAAAGCTTGATTAAGCTCTACTCAGTCTCAATTCGATATTGTAATAAGTTTGGTTGAGCCTAGCTCAACATGATGGTGTAAAAACCTCAATGAGTTCAGTTCGCTCAGCTCGGCAACCAAACCTAAGGATTATGCGGTAAAGATCTCTATTACAAACACTATAACATAGTGGAATTCAGAATACAAACAATAAATTAAGTACACTAACAAGCTCAGTCTAGCCCCACTCAACTTGATGGTGTTACAAACTTAATTTATTTCGGTTCTCTCAGCTTAGTGCCGAGACCTAGCTAGCTAAGATATGCAGTCAAAAATCTTTTAGAGCTGAAATATGAAACATCTCACTAAGAATAGATTTCATCGAAATTGAAAAGGTGGCAAAATGGTAGAAGAGAAAAGTAAAGGGATCACCAACCAAAACAAAACAAAAACCCTAACTATAAAAATTATAACAACGCGCACTTAGAAAAATAACAATAGATTAAGTACGATAACAAAATCGATTGAGCGCAATTTGACTCAGTAGTGTAACACGCTCAATTAAGTTCAATTCACTCAGCTCGACACCTAGATCTATCAAGCTAAAAATATTTCCAAGCTCAAATCCAAAATATCTGACTTAAAATAGAAGATATCAAAATTAAAAAGGTGTCAAAAGGGTATAAGAGAAAAATGTAAGGACTACCATCCAAAACCCCAAATAAAACAAAACCTTAATAATCATAAAAGATGATAAAAAATGTGTTATTCGGAAAACAGACAATAAATTAAGTAGTTTTTGTGTGTAAGTGTAACGGACTTCTCGTAACATGAATTCAATTAGGCAAATTTTCAACAAAGACACAAAAAGTGAAACAAAAAAAATTGCAGAAAGAAAAAAAAAAGTATTTTTCTGCAGATTATTTAAAAAAATGCTCTATATAGAAGTTGGCTGAAGAATTCTGAAGGACATTGAAAAAATATCAAAACAATTTTTTTTCATAAATGTTTAATAATTTCATCGACCCTTTTTCAAAAAAAAAAAAAACTCTCTTGAGTAAACCCTTCACAATTTTTATTTTCGTATAGTTTGTTGTGTATATGTTGAGTTTATTATTGTTTCTGTTGATTCGGGTCGGGTTACGAATCGTCTATGTGTATCAAGTTTAGATAGTTGTGTATGTAACATTTTATGCAAACAATGTCGATTTATTGTCAGAATTCAGTTTTTATGTAGGTTTTGATGTGGGGCTCTGCGTAGAAGTTCTAAAGTTTTAATGATGTTTATTTGCATTATTTAAGATATTTCAATTTCAAACTACTAGACGTGTGCGCGGGTGTAAATTAAAGGTGAAGTAGTGTTATATGAAACCCATTATATATATGTTTACTTTGTTTTGGTTATGTTGATATCGGATCGTATAGTCTACGTGCATCAATTTTAGATAGTTGTGTTATGTAACATTTTTTGCAAGTAGTATCAGCTTATTATAACAACTCTTAGTTTGTATGTAGGTTTCCTTGTGGGCCCGTACATAGAAGTTCTAAGGTTTATAATGATGTTTACTTTGTATTATTTCAAGCGATTTTCGGTCTAGTAGAGGTGTGTATGTGAGAATTATAAGCGAAGTGGCGTCATATGACACCACTCAAATTAAAACCTATATTTATAGTTGATAAAATTGTCACACCCTGAATCTATATCCTGGATGTGGCTGGCACTCGATAACCATTATTGGTCCGCAAGTAAATCTTTGGCTTGACTAACTACTTAGCAGAAGACTTAGTTAAGCGATAAAAGGCTTGAAAACAGATTTTTAAATATATAAACTCATTGAAAAGACTTAACTCAAACTATCTGGGAAATAATCAATTACATAAGGATAATCGTTTGCAAAAACATCTCAAAGGAAAAGTAAATACCGAAAGACTCCTCAACAACCTCTATCTTTGGAGCCTCTATTTTTCGAAATTATGATGGGAAAAGAACCAAGAAATGTAAAGACAACTGACTAGAAATAAATATGAAGTCACCCAAAATGCAAGGAGGCCCACCCATGGTCCGTGAAATACTTCACGGGTCGTCAAGCTTCACCTGCCCGATAGGGCTTTACTAAAACGGGCATAACTTTTTATTCGAACTCAAAATGAAGCAAACTTGGTGGCATTCGAAAGAGGAATCAAAAAACTTAAACTTGATAGATCA
Source organism: Solanum sitiens (assembly GCA_016801875.1). NCBI lineage: Eukaryota > Viridiplantae > Streptophyta > Magnoliopsida > Solanales > Solanaceae > Solanum > Solanum sitiens. Next base: position 600,438 of record JABWTJ010000743.1, read on the forward strand.
TGGGCCATCTAATTCATTACGCTCTAAGAGGTATGGTCATTTGAAGTTGACCTTAACTTGAAAGCTGATCAGGGTCCTCTAAATGAAGGGCTGGACGGTCTGTACAAGCCCTCACAGGCTGTGTAGGGAAGTGTCCAGGAGACCCCTTGCCTGGTAGACTTGGACGGCTGGATATTCTCCCCTAAACAGGTCATCTAGAACTTCACGGCCCGTTATGGGTCTGTCCAGATGGGCTCCTCCCCTAGAAGCCCTTAAACGGTTGGGCCACACCCCTGTACAGATCATGGCTCCTTTTACTAGCCGTTTAGGCTTTAGTGAAGGGTTCATTGTCTATTTTAGGGCTGTATACATGCCCATTAACCTTTTTTCAAGTATAAGGTGTTATACAAACGGTCTAAAGTTTAAGAGTAGAGTTGGGAGGTGTAATAGGATGATTAGGGTGTTAGCTTAGAAATTTTTAGAATGTTACAAAAACGATCTGTTGGAAGTAATATTCTAGAACAACACCTTGACGTAAATTCTAGAATGACTATACACTTTGTACCAAAGAGCGCTCATTCCATAGTTCTTCATTCAATTATCGATAAGTATTAGATCTTGTAGATTCTTATTTGAAATATCTTAGATGTTAATTGATTTGGTTATGACTTTTTATCACTTCTCTTCAAAACCAACTTAATTTATTCTCTGCATCCCATTTGAGCGATCCTTCAGATTTTGGAATAATTTTGATGTCTAGGCATATAATGAACCTCTCTTATCAACAGATAAAGATGCAACGAACAGTCTTTTATCAAATTTGCTAAAGAGATAATTTGTCATGAAAATATAAAACACGAAAATAATTAGTTCAAAGTGATGTACCAACTTTTTGATTTTCACTAATAGTGAGATGAATCACAGTCTTTATTGTGGCAGCTTTTTCATATTGTGGCCAATGATTTTGATGCATCCTACCCAAAACCTTTTGATATATGCATACTATGCAACATAATTCTACATATCTCAACCAACTGATCTAGTTTTTTGTTCCCGATATCTATCATCTATGTTACTAAGATTTCAAAATATATTGTCATGCTTGTGTCTTATCCGGTAAAAATTTACAACTTTTCGAGGATTTAACAGACACTCATCGCCATAAGAATTTTTGAAGAGTTTGAGCTACATAATCTTTCAATATTGGTTGCAAAACTAGAATGGTTATTAAGTTCATGATGGCAATATCAGTGAACATAATTAATAATTGTTAGAACGATATTATCTAAAATTTTATCAATCATTTCTTCATTAATAGCAAATGCATTCCTATCATTTAAATGAACGACATATATATTAACAAAAAGTGATTAATTTTTGCAGATTCGCAGAAGTGGCTTATTTTTGGGGTTTTGGCTCACTTCATATCCATTGCAACATTTTCACTCAAATGTTGTCGAAGAGAAAAATTATGTATCTTGTGTTCAAATTCGATCTGAATGTATATGATGATCTTGTAATTGGTAATTTAGTTGTTGTATTGACCAATCATTAGATTGAGGTACGAAAAAATGTCTGGAGAGTTGGTTTACCTAATGCTCAAAGAAGAGTTGATGAGGTGAGAACTAAAATACTCAAGAAACTGATTTGGAGAATAAAAATAGAGTGAACTTATGAAATTCCAGCTATGTATGAATCTACAGAGGGTCTGAATTTATACAAGGAAAAAACATAACCATTTCCTATCTAGTATCCACTTACAAAGTGGATGTTAAAAAACTAAATAAGAACATGAGACACTAACTAACATAAAAGGGGCGACTAACAACCATAAATTGAGCCACTAACTTCAGAAAGTAGAGCAACTACAGTTGACTAAGTCTAGCTAGAAAATAGGAAGCACTAAAGTAAAATAAGTAAAAAACAGTAAAAATAATAAGCTGGAAAAAATGTCAATGGTCCAACACTTCTCCTTGGTATTTTTGTGGTAAACACCAATTCTTGGCCACAGATTTTCAAACCATTCCTTCGGAAATTACTTAGTTAAAATGTCAGCTATGTGGTTCTCAGATGAACAATGAATAAGTAACATTTCATTAGATTGTTGGACTTCTCTAATCAAATCGAACTTGATCTTGATATTCTTAGTTCGACCATGAAACACTGGAATTTTTGAGATTGAAACTGCTGAACTGTTGTCATATAGGATCTTGGTAGGTTCTATTTGTTCATGGCCTAAGTCCTTCATCATATTTCTTAGCCAGATAACTTGATTCACAATAGATGCAACAACTATGTACTCAACTTCTGCTGTTGATTGAGCTGTAATTTCTTTTTTCTAGAGCTCCAACTAAAACAACTTGTTCCCAAACATTAAAAATATCCAAAGGTGCTTCTGGAATCATCAACTCCACCACCCCAATCACTATTAGAGTACCCGATCAGGTTCATAGTTACCTCGACAGATGTTGGGAAAAAATTCCAAACTTGTTGGTTCCTTTAATATACCTTAACACTCTTTTAGCCCCTCTGAAGTGTGTCTCTCTAGGCGAATGCCTAAACCTAGAGATCAAACTAACAACAAATAGAATGCCAGGTCTACTTGCATAAGCATGTCATCCACATAAATTGAGAAAATTAATAATACTAAAAAATTACCAAAAAGCGACAGACAAAAGTTTTGCAGTCCGTCGCTTTTTTGGCAAAAAGCGACGGCAACTGCGACACAATCACGTCTGTCGCTTTTAAGCTCGACACTTTTATAAAAGCGACGGACAACATCACTAAAAAGCGATGGACTGCGTCATAAACTGATAATTCTTTATTAAAACAAGCAACGCACTCCGTCGCTTTATTTTAAATTTTTTTTAATTTCCATCATGCGACGCAGTGCGTTGCTTTTTTTGAAATTTTATTTTGAAAAGTCCCTGAAAAGCGACAGATAAAAGGACCTTGTCCGTCACTTTTCTAGGTTATAATTTTTTTAAGATCAAGAAAAGCGACTGACTAAAGATATTGTCCGTTGCTTTTCTTGGTTTTAAAAAATTTAAAACCCAGAAAAGTGATGGACTAACCCATGTTGTCCGACGCTTTTTCTGCAATATTTTTGACAGTAGAAACTATTGTCCACCTGCAAATTCAGTTCAATCCAATTTATATATGCTATTCAGCCCAATCAAAAACACAATTATATAAACAATCTACAAAATAAAAAATAAGAAACTTAAAATAACATTTGAAAGTATCTAAATCAAAATTTAAAGACTTATAAAGTCTTTCAAAACATGGTTCAAAATATGTTAAAATGTACAAAAAATTCATAAATGTCCAAGATGTAAACTAGCTAGGGAGTGTCTCCTACACAATCATCATCATCATCAAAACTGTCATTGGGAACCTATGTAGTAAGACTACGAGAGAGGTTCATAACTTGTTCTTGATTTTCTGAACGGTCGCACTCATGCTTTGTTGTTCAACTACTTTCTTCTGCTCCGACTTTGCTAGTGCCGTTATAAGTTTAGATATTTGATCCGACATAACCGCAATCTGAACGCCGTCAAGGGCCTCGGCTTGACTAAACGATCCAATTCCTTCTAAGCATGACTGGAGTTATCTTACATTGTTCCGAGATCCAGGACCATAGACTCTACCCTTATGTGTCCCCCCTACCACTTTTTCTGTCAAAATTTGGGTGGAAAGTTGAGGTGTCATTTGAACCGAACTATCTACATTCTCAGCGAAGTAATTCTGAAATAGATTCTGCACATTAAATATAAAAATTGACATCGATATATATACATATATATATATATATATATATATATATATATATATATATATATATATATATATATATATATATATATATATATATATATATATATATACTATTAATATATATTATTCATATTAAATAACATTAAAAAGTTTGTTCGGCTCTTTCCTCCACCCAGACATTCGGATCCGACTCATTTTCTTTTTTCCTGAGATGAGTCTTCATGAAAAATGTAACATCTCGTAACTTGAATTAACTAAGAATAAGCTAAGAAACCAAGAATAATCATTTTTGTAAATAAGTAAGGAAATCTGGATAATTTCCAAATTTCAAAAGTGAGTTTTGGTCATTTCAAATGGCCATAACTTCTAGCTCAGGAGGATTTTGGAAGAGTTCTTTATATTTTTGGAAAGACCTTGGGAAGATTTTTCCATGTCCGCCAATTTTGCACAACTACGATGTCGTATGAGGGAGAGATGCCTTTCAGAAGTTCGGCTGTTAGACTGAGGAAAGTCCAATCCGGATTTTAGTAAGGGCAAAGTTGTCTTTTCACCCTACTGTTGCCTAATTTGTTTTAAGGGTTATTTAGGGGTAAAGACCAATTACCAAATCAGTTTTACAAAAATTAAGAACGCATAGGGCTTGGGAGAAAAGAGAAAAGAAAAAGAAGATAAGGAATTGTCTAAGCAACGCCAAGATCGTTGCGTGGATTTCGTCGGGGTGATCCCAATCGAGGTATGTGAGATCATTCGGTGTTGGGTCCTTTCACCCACACCCCAATTTGATTCAATACAGCAAATTAGAGTTTATTTGAATGAAAATCTTGAAATTTTTGATGAAAACTTGTGAATTTTTTGTTGGTTGAATTGTAGCTGATCTCTAGTAGATTTGATTCATGTTTTCGACTGTGTTTGGTTCTAATCTATTGGGTAATGAAGTATTTAGAGATTCTATGTGCTTGGGGTGGGATCCATGGGTGTTTAGAGGAGTTAGGAAAATTGGAAAAGAAAAGTCAGAAATTGAGTCTGACAAGCCCTGGGCCGCCGCGCTTGCCATAGCCCCTCAGAACAGACTCTGTCCGTCAGCCCTTGCGTGCCGCACCATCCAGAGAGTATGAGGACAGCCTCTGTCCATCAGTCTCTAGCGCTCTGCGCCTCTTAGAGCGCCAAGACCCCCTAGGGACCCCGTTCTTTCCCTATCTTTTCGTACTAGTTCCTAAGTGATGTACCTATCATTCCTACTTGATTCCAACACTATAGAGTACATCCAAGCATCATGAAATCATCCATAAACATGAAATCATAATCCTTGAATCCATAATCCAAATCAAGGGAAGCTATGATCAAAGTCAAAGAAATTAATAATCAAGTTTAAAAGTCAAGAAGCAATTCAAAGTAAGTTCCTAAAGTTTTCAAAAAGTTTTAAACAATCATCTTAACATTGTTCTACGGCTCAAATTACAAGTCGAGTAAGGAGTAAAGAGTTGAGTTAAATTCTCCAAAGCTATAACGGAACTAATTATTCCCTAAGAGTTAAGTTTCAAGTTAAGTAAAGAGCAAGAGTTGAGTTCACTTCTCAAAGGCTATAAGGGAACTAAGTATTACCTACAGGTTTACTAATGTTTCACATTTCAGTTAAAAGGAAACTAAGAGTTCCAAAATAGTTTTGAACTAAAAGGGGAACATTGATTCCCAAAAGGAGCTTTTTAAAAGATAAAGGGTTCAGTAAATTATGTCAAACCAAATGAAGAAAGTTTTAGTAAAAGTATGAGCTAATGTATATTTGGGAGTAGTATTCAGAACTGATGTGGGGATGAGAGTTAATATTAACTCAAGTCTCCATGTAAACCATGAAGTCAACCTATTTTTTGCCAGTAAAGACTGCTTATTTGGCCAAGGATTATGCTAATTTGTACATTCAAGAAGTGGTAAGACTTCATGGAGTTCTAGTTTCCATTATTTCAGATAGAGGTGCTCAGTTTACTGCACAGTTCTGGAAATCGTTCAAGAAAGGTCAGGGTTCAAATGTGAACTTAAGCACTGGTTTTCATCCTCAGACGGATGGACAAGCAGAGCCTACTATCCAGACCTTAAAAGATATGTTGAGAGCATGTGTGGTCAACTTCAAAGGGAATTGGGATGATCACATACCTCTCATTGAGTTCGCTTACAAAAACAATTACCATTCGAGCATCCAAATGGATCCTTATAAAGCTCTTTATGGGAGAAGATGTAGATCTCTTATTGGGTGGTTCAAAGTTGGTGAAACAGGTTTAATAGGGATAGATCTAGTTCACCAAGCTATGGAGAAGGTGAAAGTAATTCAAGAAAGATTGAAGACGGCATAAAGTAGCCAAAAGTCCTACATAGATGTTAGGAGAAGGCCATTAGAGTTTGAGGTTGATGATTGGGTATATCTTAAGGTTTCACCCATGAAGGGTGTTATGAGGTTTGGTAAGAAGGGGAAACTTAGCCCCCGGTATTGGACCTTATATAATCTCCAAGAGAGTGGGCAATATGGCTAATGAGCTGGGGCTACCCCAAGAGTCAGCAGTGGTTCATCCAGTATTCCATATTTCTATGTTGAAGAAGTGCTTGGGTAATCCTTCATTGGTAGTACCAACAGAGAATGTTGGAATTAAGTATAACCTATCCTACGATTAAGTTCCTGTTCAGATTCTGGATCGTCAAGTTTGCAAGTTGAGGACAAAGGAAGTTGCTTCAGTCAAGGTCCTTTGGAGAAATCAATTCGTTGAGGAAGCCACTTGGGAAGGTGAGGAGGATATGAAGAAGAGATATCCACATCTCTTTGAATCCGGAGAGAATTCAAATCAAGGTACTAAATTCTCTTCTTAGCACTTTATAAGGCTATGTATAAGCATGTTATCACTTCCTTTTGTTTTTTGAGTGCTGAAATTATGTTACTAACCTTAGCTTAGTGAAAGAATTCTCATTCGAGGACAATTTTTCCAATGGGGAGATATTTTAACATCTCATAACTTGAATTAACTAAGAATAAGCTAAGAAACCAAGAATAATCATTTTTGGAAATAAGTAAGAAAATCTGGAAAATTTCTACCTTTCAAAAGTGAGTTTTGGTCATTTTCAAACGGCCATAAATTCTAGCTCAGGAAGAGTTTGGAAGAAATCTTTATATTAATGGAAATACCTTGGGAAGATCTTTCCAACGCCTCCGAGTTTGCACAAATATGATGTCGTATGAGGGAGATATACCTTTCGAAAGTTTGGCTATTGGACTGAGGAAAGTTCAATCCGGATTTTAGTAAGGGCAAAATTGTCTTTTCATCATAGTATTGCCTAAGTCGTATTAAGGGTTATTTAGGGGTAAAGAACAAGTCCCAAATCAGTCTTACAAAAATTAAGAACTCTTAGGGCTTGGGAGAAAAGAGAAAAGAAGAGGAAGATCAAGAATTGTCTAAGAAACGCGAAGATCGTTTCGTGGATTTCGTCGGGGGTGTTCCCTATCAAGGTAGGTGAGATCATTAATTGTTGGGTTCTTTTCACCCACACCCCAATTTGATTCAATACAACAAATTAGAGTTTATTTTAATGAAAAACTTGAAGTTCTTGATGAAAGTTGTGAAGTTCTTGTTGGCTGAATTTTAGTTGATCTCTAGTAGATTTGATTCATGTTTCCGGACTAATTTTGGGTCTAATAGATTGGCTAATGAAGTATTTAGAGATCCAAAGTGTTTGGGGTGGGATCCATGGGAGTTTAGAGGAGTTAGAAATGAAAATTGAAGAACAAAAGTCGGAAATCGCGTTTGAGAAGGCCTTGGGGGCCGTGCCTGCCAGAGCCTCTCAGGATAGACTCTTTCTGTCAGGACCTTGCGCGCCATGCCAGCAAGAGTGTGAGTACATCCTATGTCCGTAAGGCTCTGGCACTCCGCGCCTCTCAAAGCGCCAAGACCCCTGGAGATCCCGTTCATTCCCTATCTTTTTGTACTAGTTTCTAAGTGACGTACCTATCATTCCTTGTTGGTTCCAACACTCTAGAGTACATCTAAACATCACGAAATCATTCATAAACATGAGATCATGATCCTTGAATCCATAATCCAATTCAAGGGAAGCTAAGATCAAAGTCAAAGAAGTTAAGAGTCAAGTTTAAAAGTCAAGAAGCAAGTCAAGTAAGTTCCTAAAGTTTTCAAAGATTATTAAACAATCATATTAACTTTGTTTTAAGGGTCAAATTACAAGTCGAGCAAAGAGTAATGAGTTGAGTTGAATTCTCAAAAGATATAAGGGAAATAACTACTCCCTAAGAGTTAAGTTTCAAGTTAAGTAAAGAGCAAGAGTTTAGTTCACTTCTCAAAGGCTATAAGGGAACTAAGTATTCCCTAAAGGTTTACAAATGTTTCACATTTAAGTTAAAAGGAAACCAAGAGTTCCAAAAGAGTTTTGAACTAAAAGGGGAACATTGATCCCCAAAAGGAGTTTTTTAAAAGATAAAGGGTTTAGTAAATTATTTCAACCCAAAATGAAGGAAGTTTTTTTAAAAGTATGAGCTAAAGTATATCCGAGAGTAGTATTGCGCACCGATGTGGGGATGAGAGTTAATATTAACTCAAGTCTCCATGTAAACCATGAAGCCATCATGGGAATTGACGAGTCATTATTTTCAGATAACCACATAAGGTAATCTAGTGGATTCACTAAGCTAAGTAAGGTCTTATACCTATGGCAAGGTATAGGACAATTCTGGCAGCGTGGGCAAGACGATGTATCACCACTTAGGCTGATAGTGGTGGTTATCGGTTAGAGAAACTCCCACAAAAATTATATTATTTTGATAAATAAGCAAAGTTGAGTTTATTATTGTTTTATCTTTAATAAACTAAATGTATACACTGTTTTACCAATTATATATATTGCATATGTCTTTACTGCTTTATATTGAGTTGTTATCTTGTGAGTCAAGCAGAGCCAAGGTATGTTCATCCTTAATCCATTGCAACCTTTATAAATGTGTTTAGCATTCCAACTCGCATACTCGTACATTCAATGTACTGATGCCAGTTGGGGTGCATCATTTATGATGGAGACGTAGGTAAGCATGATCAGCACGCAACAATTCATTGATCTATCTTGAGCTTCAGAGTTAGTGGTGAGCCTCCTTGCATTCCGGAGGACATCATTTTCATTTGCTTTATTAGTTTAGTTCATTAGGATGTTGTGGGGTCTGTCCCAACATCCATCTCGGTCAGTTTAGAGGCTTGATAGACAATGTAGTAGTTCAATTTTGGAGTCTCCTTTATATTATACTTCGGATGTTTTAGTATTGAGACTTAAGTTCCATTTTGGCCAAGACAAGTTATTAAGTTATCTTCTGAGAATACCTTTAATTCTTTATATGAGTTTAGCATAGTCTTTCGCTGAGTTAAGCAAGCCAGGACAAGGGTTCACTCAAGGACACCAATGGTCTGTGGGTGTCGACCACGTCAACGGTGTAGGCTCCGGGCGTGACAAAAAATCTCCGGTGCAATGGGAGTGCGCCCCAATTCTTTTTCCTATAAATAAAAAACTGAAATTTATAACGATATATATGAATCAACTAATTATTTATTTAAAAATTTGAATTATACCTTACCATCTCTGTTGTAATTTTTCTAACACACTTTAACATCTCGTTAACCAAAATAACTAGGATTAAACAAAGAAACTATGAATAGTTATTTTTGCAAAGAATAGGAAAAATCTAGAAAATTTCCTAAGTTTAAAAAGTGATTTTTTGACATTTTCAAACAGCCATAACTTCTAATTCAGGATGAGTTAGAGTCAGTTTTTTTTATGGTTGGAAATACCTTGGAAAGAGCTTTCCGACGCCTCTGAGTTTGCACATTTTCAATATCGTATGAGGGAGATATGCCTATTGGAAGTTGCGCTGTTGGATAGAGGAAAGTCCAATCCGGATTTTAGTAAGGGTAAAGTGGTCACCCTACTATTTCCTAATTTTTTAAAGAGTTTATTAGGTGTAAAACTAAACATTAATTTAGTTTTAGAAAAGTTATTCACGCTTTGGTCTAGGAAGAAAAGAGAAGAGGAGAAGGAGAAGGAGAAGGGAAAAAGGACAAAGAATTCATCAAGAACGCCAAGATCGTTGAGTGGAATTCATCGGGGGTGATCCCTATTAAGGTATGTGAGATCTTTCATGTTGGGCTAATTCACCCAGACACAAATTTGTTTCAACTTAGCAATTTATGAGTTGATTTCATGTTAGAAGTTAAGATCATGAAGGAATGTTTTAATTTCTTGTTGAATGAATTGTTGATGTTGGTTGAATTCTTGTTTTTCCGGGTTACTTTTGAGTTAAATTCTATAGTTATGAAGAGTACCATTAGTACCAGGCATTTGGTGATAGAAATAGGAAGGTTTGGAGATGAAAAACGAGATAAAAAATTCGTCAGACGTACCTGGGTAAGGGTACGTGCAACGCCTGCATTGCGCCACCAGTACGCCCAACCCAGCATTTTTTGTCCAGTTTTCATAAATTATTTTTTTTTAAGTCCTTCAAAGGTACTTTGACATCTTCCAATGATTCTAACTACTTCAAATGATTTATGTATACCTAGAAATAATCAAAAAAATCAAATCAAAACCTTGAATCCTTAATCCATTCAAGGAAAGTGTAACGACCTGCTTAGTCGTTTTGAGCAGCAGATTTTATTTCTGGAAAACTGTCTGAGACGACGTATCCAACGACGGACCGTCATGGGCACGACGGACCGTCGAGGGTGTCTCGTTCCAAACACTTGGAATTCTTATATTTGAGTGCTGAAATCGACTCTCTGAACTCTGTGACGGACCTGCAGGACGGACCGTCACAGACAATGACGGACCGTTGTAAGGTTCCGTTTCAGAACACTTCAACTCTTGAGAATTGGGTACTGAGAGCAATTCTCTGAAGTCTGTGACGGACATGCAGGACTGACCGTCACATACATGACGGACCGTTTGTGAGGTTCCGTTTCAGAACACTTCAACTCTTGAGAATTGGGTACTGAGAGCAATTCTCTG